>JAOXJP010132557.1:0-13562 GCA_025762735.1 Platanus orientalis | reverse complement strand
TGTTTCTTTCTTTCTTTATCATTTAATCTTCTTCTTTTATCTTATTTTCCATCTAACTCTTTTATTTTACCATCACCTCCATCAATCTTTTCTAAGAACCTTATTTTCACTTTTCTTAAGTTTCTTGAAATATGGAAATTTCCACTAACCTATCCTCTTTGATTACTCTCATCCTTTTCACCCAAGATCTAATTCTTTTTAACTTAAGCCCACCATAACCATCTAAACCTATCCATATTTTTTTTCCCTAATTTCCCAACCCTAAAACCCATTTTTTTGAAATTTTCCCCAAAGTTTCAAGAACCCCAACTTAAGAAACCCATCCCTTTTAGCCGTACCATTCTAAACCACATTCTTTTAAATTTTATTTCATAACATCATTCCCCCATATAAAATAGGTGGGGTGGCTAGGTGTCCCCTCATATTCCCTTACTTTTAAGGTTCTAATTTTAAAATCTAATTTGGGGGTTTTTAAATTTCTCTTCAAATTCTCTCATTCTTTCTTCAATTTCTTGTCAATTTATTTTAATTCTTTAATCCTTTTTGTATTAAATCAATCTTGATTAATTTTCTTTATTTATTGCGTTTCTTGAAAAGATCTGAATTCTTTGGCTGTTTTCTTTAAATTTGAACATGGATACTTTTCAAGATTCTATCTTTATTGATTAGAAATTAATTTTTAGGCTTCTACTCATCATCTAATTAGTGTAGTTGCGCTTAATCCCATCGGGATCCTACATCAAATTGGTATCAAAGCTTTTGGTTTTCAACCAATTCTATTCTAGTTGGGATCCTTTCTTGAACAAAATCCTAACTTCTTCCTTGTTCCTAAGCCTCCCATTCCAAAATTTACAGTGCTTGGATGTTTTTTGTTGTAGGGTTCTTTAAAAAATGCCCCAAATTAATTTTGGGCTTTTTACATGGCTTCTAAATCATTTTAGGGCATACCCTAAATTGAATTTATCCAAATCATTGACATTCTTGAGCTTCTTTTTGTGTCCCTGATCATTTTAGGGCATGCTCTAAAACTATTGAATAACCCCAAAACCCTTTTTCATCAATTTTAGGGATTTTCCAGGACCCTAAAATTTTCACAGGAAGCCTAATCACTATGGTAGGGGTCAGTAACAATGATTTGACAGCTAAGGCTAAGAACCAAGCTCGTGCATTGGAATCAGTTAAAATAGATTTGACTACTCACATGGATACACTTAAGACTATTATGTAACAAGTTATGGGGACATGTAACGATCTTTACCTGGACATTCAATGATTAAAAAAGGGTAAAGAACCTGTTTAGGATGGAGAATCCTCACAGCCAGTCTCAACCCTTAAGCAACATATGGATAACTTCGTTCATGATACATCTCTTATCCAATAGCATGAGGAGGTTCTCCCGGAAGAGAGCATAGTCACCAATCCATGACGCCTACCTACCCTCATGAATCAAATAGGCATGTTAGACTGGATGTCTCAAATTTCTATGATAATAGGGATCTAGAAGCGTACTTGGATTGGGTGCACAGTGTAGAGTCTTATTTCAAGTGGCATGAAGCGCCAAAGAGACACATGCTTCAGTTTGTTGAGGCTAAGTTAAAGGAGACAACACTTATGTGGTGGTAGCAGTACAAGGAAAGCAATGCTAGAGAAAATTTGGGTGTTATGTCAACATGGGATGAAATAATGGTAGCCATGAGTAAGAATATTGAAAGATTCCAAAGGGATTTCCTTTGGGAGGGGGGATCCTAGAAGAAGGATCATCTTGTGAAGTCTAAGGAACAAGGTGGTTTGGGGTGAAGATGAAGAAGAAAATTTTGGCATTAATGGGAAAATGGCTTTGGAGGTTTGCAATGGAGGAAGTTAGTTTTTGGAAATTCATCATGATTAGCAGATATGGAATGGATGATAATGGTTAGGATTGTTCTCAGACCCTTCACTCTTCACACTCTTTGTTGTAGAAACACATTATCCAAGTACATCATTTGTTTTTCCCTCATACTAGGTTTGCATTAGGAAATGGAAAAAAAAAATCAGATTTTGGACGGATTTATGGTGGGGTAATTCTACTATAAGTTCGATCTATCCCCCCTATTTTTCGCATTGCCTCTAACAAGAATGCAGTGGTAGCTGACATCCTTTCTTTCAATGAGTGTGGCCTGTCTTGGAATCTTTCCTTCTCTAGAGACCTGTATGACTGGAAAGTGCCCATGGTGGGGAACCTCACAAATGATATTTGTTTGGTATATATTTCTAGTGTTGATAGGGATTTTAGAATTTGGAGCCCCTCGTCGAATGGTTTGATTTCTTCTAAATCCTTCCCCCCCCCCCCAATGTTCTATGTTATAAAGTGTGGAATTTTGCTATTCTGCCTCAAGTCAAGGCCTTTAACTGGATTATTTCCCTTGGGAGGCAAAGAATTATGGATATGCTTCAGCAAAGATGTCCTTATATGGCATTGTCTCCAATTTTTTTTGTCTTTGTGGCAAGAATGAAGAAAATGGCAACCATATTTTTATTCATTGCCCTTTTATTGCTAGGGTGTGGAGTTATTTTTGAATGGTTTTCCTTTATATTTTGTGATGCTGAAATCCATCAGTGATGTTTTTTGTTAATGGGGAGGTGGTGTTCGTGGTCAGCGTGGAAAAATATTCCTCAAAATTTTGTTGCATGGTGTTGTGTGGGGAATTTGGAAAGAAAGAAACATGAGAATCTTTGAAAACAAGAAAAGGGGGCGATGGGAAGTGATTGACTTAATCCTTTGTGAAGTAGCCTCGTGGCTTCTAATGAAGAAAGACTTTGTTGACTTTTCTTTAAATGATTTTTTTAAAGGATTGGAGTATTTGCATATCGTTATACTCGTGTCCCATCCCTATTATTTTTTCTTACTAGGTGCCCTCATTGAGAGGTAAAGTGAAGGTAAATTTTGATGGTGCTTCCTTTGGCAATCCGAGGCCTCTTGTTTATGGTTGCGTAGTGCGAGGTTATCAAGGTACCGTTATTCTTGTCAAAGGAAGTCCGATTGGTATTGTTGATGTTATTGAGGCAAAAATAATGGGATTACTTGTAGCTCTTCGTATCCTCAAGGATAAGAAGTTTATGACCATTCAGTGGAAGGGGACTTTAAGTCAGTGATCAGTTGGGGGGAAGGAAAGGCAAAGGGTTCTTGGAGATTACATCATCTCATTTGTGAAGTGCATAATCTCTTGAAGGAGCTTAAGGCGGAGTTGATTCATATCCCAAGGGCTAAAAATGATTTAGCGGATAAGCTTTCTAAATGGGGTGTTAAGCAACATGATATGTTTATATGGGATCATCTTTATGATTGTTAGTCATTTTTGTTTGCCTTTTGTTTGTTGCCCTTGCTTTATCCTAGCCCTGTTTATATATCTTGTAATTTTTGCCTTTTCTCTTCTTTTATAAAATTCATTACTTATTAAAAAAAATGAGTAAGAGGTTCAAGCATTAGTACCACAACCAGAGGTCACATATTCAGCTGAATCAACTCAAGCAGGAAACTTTATTGAGTACACAAATAAGTTCTAATACCAAGCTACTCCAGTTGGCATCAACTAGAATGACGAGATCCTTGTTTCCTTGTATAGGCAGGGATTACAACCTCATATTTCTCAGGGGCTCATCTTTCATTACTACACCAATGTAGATGATACTATTCAGGGTGTCTAATAGATAGAAGAAGACAAGCAGATACACTACACCAAGAAGCCTATCATGGAGAGTGCTTCTAGAGGTGTAACAACGAGTCATTCATCTTCTAGCAGATCTACACATCAGGCTAGGACTTCTTCGTCACCTAGATTCTCACGTCAGTTTTCACCATCCATATCTAGGGGATCTACTTTCAGACCCAAAACAGACTAGTGTTTTAATTGCAAGGACTTTGGACACCACAAATCTCCATATCCTTGCAAGTTCATGGGGATTACAGATAAGCAGCTGATACAGGAGGATGATGTAGAAGAAGTATATGAACCAATTCCTGAGATGATTTTAGATGCAAAGGCATTAGAAGAAAAAAAAGCTAGAGAAAGAGGAGCCAAAGGATTTTTAGGAGTTATGCGTCCTATGTTTGCTCTCCAAAAGAGAAACATCTAGTGCAGCCCAAGAAAAAGAGAGGTAATTCTGTCCCATGGCAGGAATTTTTAGGAGTAGGAATTCTTGGACCTCCACCCTAACTCAACAAAGTTGAGTTCTTTAAGAGGGGGGAGTTGATGCGGCAACATTGTTATGGCTTGAGAAGAACTATCCTTTATGGAAGCCCATGCTTAGATTTTCCAAGAAATCTAAGTGAACCTCTTGGTATCCACATGATTAGGTTTAGTTTTGTTTAAGCTTCTTTTTGTTTTTTATGGATTTTAGAGGGTTAATTTCATGTAATAATGCCATAGAACCATGGGAAAGAGTTAGTTGCAATTTAAGAGAGTTTTAGAAGTAATTTGCATATTTTTTTTATAAGTTTTATAGGGTTTTTAGCATTGGCCATACAACACTAAGGGTACAAGGGTATTTTAGTCCAAATTTATTAAAAAAAATGCTTATAAAAGCCTTTTATTCTCTTGTGAATGATCAGTTTTGAAATTGAATAAAATTTTGAAGTTCTAAAGAGCCTCACGACTGAACTAGGTATCCCTTTACCTCTCACGGTTTTAGGTAAGTTTTATCATCTTCTCTCTTCTTTCTCCCTCTTTTTCTCTCTCCCATGTTTTTCTCATCTTCCTTCTTTCTTTCTTTATCATTTAATCTTCTTTTTTTATCCTCTTTTCCATTTAAATCCTTTGTTTTACCATCACCTTTATCAATCTTTTGCAAGAACCCATAATCAAGAACTTTATATTCACTTTTCTTGGGTTTCTTGAAATATGGAAAATTTTCCAACAACCTATTCGCTTTGATTACCCTCAACCTCCTCACCAAAAAATCTAATTTATTTTAAACTTAAGCCATCCATAACCATCTAAACATATCCATATGTTTTTCCCTAATTTCCTAACCCTAAAACCCCTTTTCTTGAATTTTTTCCCAAATTTTCAAGAACCCTAACCCAAGATACCCACCCCATTTAGCCATACTATTCTAGACCACTTCTTTTAAATTTTCTTTCATAACATTATTCCCCCATATAAAATAGGTGGGGTGGCTGGGTGTCCTCTCGTGTTTCCTCATTTTTACGGTTCCAATTTTAAAATCTCCCAATTTGGGGATTTTCGAATTTTTCTTTAAATTTCCTTCTTTCTTCAATTTGTTTTAATTTTTTAATCTTATTTTAGTATTAAATCAATCTTGATTAGTTTTCTTTATTTCTTGCATGTTTCTTGAAAAGGTTTGAATTCTTTGACTGTTTTCTTTAAATTTCAACATACATACTTTTCAAGATTCTATCTTTATTGAATAAAAATTAATTTTTAAGCTTTTGTTCATCATCTAATTAGTGTACGAGCCTAATCCCATTGGGATCCTACATCAACATTCATCGATTTACCACCTGCCTTGTCTCGTAAAGGTCTTCCTCGACTTATCCCATAAGTTGTCTTTGTATCACTATACCACCCTAATATCTTGGTCTTCTACACCTTCACCCTAACTATGCAACCTTTCATTCCTCTCTAGTCTTTCATTTGTGTCACCCTGTACCTCGACACTCTACTTTCACCCTGAGCCAACAATGTTTTACTATGTATCACTCTAGCACATCGACATCCTGTGTCTTCACCCCAAGTGAACTATCCACTTAAATTCTAATGTTCTTGCATACCTGAGTACTCTGGCCTTCACCCTTAGCAGACCTGTAATCACACTTGAGTACTTAGGCAACATGTGCCTTTACCTTAAGTGAACATCCATTCATTTTCTTAAACTAGTTCACCATCGTGAAGCTATCTCTTTAGAACCTCCGCTCCTTTTCCTTTGTGTCACTGCATATTTATTTTGTTGCCTTAACATAAACTCAATACTTCATGGTAGCCTATTCCATCGGACACACATGAGATTCTTGCCACTCAACATTGTTGAAGTATATTCATTTGTATCTCTCCTAACACGTTAAGGTCTTGGGAGAATCGGTTAATTCACTGTTAACATAGTATCAGAGCCAAGCCAGGTCACGATTTCGAATCTTGGTGGGAGTATTTACCCGAATGTAGTGGTGTGCATGTGTGTAGGCATTGTGCAGACTTACACCTGATTCCCAACGTGTGTTCTCAGGAGAGAACAGTGTTCCTCCTGAAGGGGGTGTTGAAGTATATTAATTTCTCTCCTAACACCATAAGGTTTTGTGAGAGTTGGTTAATTCATTGTTAACAAACATCACATATTGAAAAGCCTTTGAGTCACTCCTCTAAGCCATCAAGATTGTTCTTTGAAAGCATATTTCCAAATCTAAATGCTCGTCAAGATTGCTTTAACACTGTTTGTCGCACCAAATTATTAATCAACTGTGCTATCGACATCGTCTTGATCTTGGGCAAGTCTCACAACAAACCTAAAAGATTGAAGCCAATAAACTATTGGAATGTGAGCTGTAATGGGTGTAAGGGTACACTTGTAATTAAGGAGTGAATAAGGGGTATACAAGTATTCATGTGATTGAGGGGTATATGGGTATTTTACCCATATAATCCACCTAATATAATAAGGGAGGATCGTATGAGTGAAAAAAGAATCTACGATATTCCTTGTTCTTTCTAATCTTTTCTCCTTTCTTCTTCTTGTTTCTCACTTTTCTCTCTAGTTTTCTCTCTAAACTTTTATCTTGGTATCAGAGCAGGAAGGTACTATTGCCAAAAAGATGCCAGAAACAGGGTTGACGTCAGTCGTATGGATGCTGATGTCAGGCTGGTCGTACGACTGTCAGAACAAGTTGAAGGTACCAGGTGGGTCGAAATCCAATGCTGGATTTTTTTGGTGATTTTCTCTTTTTTTCTGAAGCCTAAAATGGGTATTTTGAGCACTTTTTTCTTGGTTCAAAAATAGGTTCTAATTTGAGAAAAATGCTCAATCTGATCAAATCAAGAGTTGTCTCTTGCATCATTCATAAGAGGACATGCCGTTTTTTCATGATCAATCATTTGAGATTGATATCGTGAAGTTTCATGGAGATTTAAGGGAGTTTTGAGCAGTTCGGCACTTTCCCTCTCGTTACGTCACGTTGAAGCATAGTAGGTGTTGTGCAGGAGTTGATCTATATTCATAGATCCCCTAAGTGTAGCCAAGGGCCCCTTCTACCTTCAGACACCTTCTGACGAACCCTAGTAACTTCATCTCTCTCTCTCTCTAGTTTTTTTTTACGGTGTTGCTAAAGCGTGTGCCCCTTCGTGTCCTTTGATGTCCCCACGTAATACAAGTGTGTGTGGTGCTTTGGATGTTACATATTTTTTTAGTACTTTTTTATTGGAGATCTATCCTACATAATAATTATTTGAGTCATTTAAGATGTCAAAAATGGAATTATCTAGCATTGTCCAGGGAACTTTGACAGCTCAGTCATCTATATGTATCCATGGCAACAACCTTGATGTACAAATCACGTTTATAATACTTGATGGGAAGAATTATTTGGAATGCTCTCAATTAGCACGAATGTATGTTGGTACCAGAGGAAAACTTTTGTACATCAATGGTTAGGTCGTTGAGCCTACTACCTCTAACACCCCAGCTTGTGATAAATGGGAAGTTATAAATTTGACAGTGCTGTCATGGTTCCTTAATTCAAAGTAACCTTCAATCAGTAGGGATTTTTTGTTCTTAAAAACTACAAAGGAGATTTGAGATTCTGCTACCCAAACATATTATCAAGTTAAGAACTTTGTGCAGGTCTATCAACTAAACCAAGAAGTGGCTCATCTTTGCCAAGGGGAGCAAAGTTTCGGCACTTATTTTGCTACACTTTAGAGTATGTGGGAAGAGTTAGACCATTATGAGACTTATAGACCTACATGTTCTCAAGATGTTGTAGCCTGTAAAGTAAATGTGGAATGAACCCGCATTTTTGAATTCCTAGTAGGCCTGAATGCTGAATTTGAATTGGTGAGAGTTCAAATCCTTAGTCGAGACACTCTACCATCATTAAATGAAGTATATGCTTTTGGTCAAAGTAACGACAACAGATGCAATGTTATGCAATAATACTCTCCATCCACTACTGAGCGTTCTGTATTGATTACCACTTCAGTTATTCTAAAGAATGCATAGGGACCTTTCAAAAAACCCTTTAAATCCTCATTTGATGACCGAGAAAAGAAATTGGAGATCTGGTTTTATCGATAAAGACAAGCTTAAATGTACTCATTGTGGAAAAATAAGGCATACTAAAGAGCATTGTTGGGATTTGGTATGGCACCCTGAAAAATTCAACCAACCTGGTGGCATACAAGCTAATTCTACCACATCATACCATTCTGATGCAAATGTTACTTCCTCTATTCCAAAGTCTATTACTGCACCCTACTTTACAGTGAAATGCCCAGAAGCATGATTTTGATTCTTGAAGATGAGATTGGTAAGCTATGCCATCGTATGTCTCAGTTAGAGAGCTCCATAGCAGTCCCTCCTACTTTTAGCTCACCTTTTGCCTTAACGTAGTCAAGTACTCATGCTACTACTTTACATGCCTCCTCTCCCTCAGAGTTCTGGATACTTAATTCTAGGGCTTCTGATCATATGACATGTTGGTCCTCTTTATTTTCTTCCTATTATGTTAGCTCAGGTAGGGATAAAGTCAAGGTTGCTGATGGAACACTATCCTCTATCTCTGGAAAATTGTAGTGTCCATGTATCACCCACTTTATCCTTATCCTTGGTATTTCATGTTCCCAAGGTTGCCACCAACTTACTTTCTATTAGTCATATTACCAAAGATTTTAATTTTTCTGTGACATTTTTTCCTTCTCATTGTGTGTTTCAGGCCTTGGATTCGAAGGAGATGATTGAAACTGGTTAGGAAGCCGATGGACTTTATTTCATGGTTGTGGATGTGGTTTAGTCTTCTTCTCTTTTTGTAGCTAGGTCTAATAATAGTTATGTTGCAAATAAAACCTCCTTGTTGCGGTGGCACAAGTAAATGGGTCATTTTTCATTATCTTCTTTAAAACATTTATTTCCTCATTTATTTTCTTTTAATCTCTCAATAGATTTAGATTGTGAAATTTGTCAATTATCCAAACATGTACGTAATTCTTATCCCTTGAGTGTTAATAAAACTTTGCATCCCCTTTTGCTATTGTATATTTTATGTGTGAGGTCTTTCCCCAACCTCTTCTTTATTTGATTATAGATACTTTGTTATATTTGTTAATGACTATTCTCGTTGTATGTGGGTATACCTTATGAAAGCCAAGGACGAAGTTGGTTTTATCTTCTAATCCTTTCATAAAATGATCCAAACCCAATTTGTAGCATCTATTAGGGTGTTACTTCCGATAATGGGGGGAGTATATTTTAGTCTGCTTGCATACTTACCTAAACTCTACTGGGATTGAACACCAAACCACATGTGTGGGTACTCAACAAAATGTAGTGGCAGAACAAAAAAATAGACATCTGTTTGAGGTAACAAGAGCCTTATTGTTTTTTATGAATGTCCTAAAAACGTTTTGGTCTGAAGCACTTTTAACTACCTCTTACCTCATCAACAGGATGCCAACCGGAGTCCTAGACTACAAGACACCCATTGCCGCTTTATGTCTGGAATCCAGATAAACCTTTGTTTTTGGTACCTCTTTGTTTTGTTCATGTCCCACGAAAAGATAGAACTAAACTAGATCCAAAGTCTTTGAAGTGTATATTCTTTGGTTATTCTACTTCACAAAAAGAATATAAATGCTATCATTATACTACAGGAAAAAAATTGTGAGTATGGATGTTACCTCTTTTTAATCTAGCCCTTTTTCTCCTTCTACGGACTCTCTTCAGGGGGAGCATAGAAATGAAGAGAGTCCTTAGTCTTGTCTTCCTACTCCAGTTTTTATATCTCCATCAATGTTTGATTCAGGAAATGAAAATGAACTCCAAACGTATACAAGGAGAGATAAGGATAAAGCAACCCATCCACCTCCAATCACTTCTTGGGATCCAGATAATGATTTTTTAAATTTTTCTATTTCACTCCCCTCAAAGCTTCTTGTGGACAATGATCTTCCAATTACACTTCGTAAAGGAAAGAGTGCATGCACTAATCATCCTATTTCTAATTTTGTCTCCTATCAAGCTTTGATTAACTCTTATAAGACTTTTATTAATTGTTTCTTCTATGAAAGTCCCTACCTCTTTAAAAGAAGCAATGTCTAAGGTTGAATGGAGGAATGCCATGGTTGAAGAAATGAAAGTTCTTGAAAAAAATGGTACTTGGAAACTGGTTAATCTTCTAATAGGAAAGAGAAGTGTAAGATGCAAGTGGGTTTATACTGTGAAATATAAAGCTGATGGTTCTGTGGACAGATACAAGGTAAAGCTGGTGGCCAAAGGATACACTCAGACTTATGGCATTGATTATCAGGAGACTTTTTGTACAAGTGGCAAAGATAGAGTTCTATTATCTGTTGCAGCTAACAAAAATTGGCCACTCTGGCAACTAGATGTGAAGAATGTGTTATTACATAGGGACTTGCATGAAGAAGTATACATGTTACTACCTCTAGGATTTCAAATTTCAGGGAGCGAAAGCAAGGTATTTAAATTGAAAAAGGCCTTGTATGGGTTGAAGCAATCCCCAAGGGCCGGGTTTGAAAGGTTTAGTGGAAGCCTAAAGAAGGTTGGATATGCCCAATCACAAGCTGATAACACTCTATTTATCAAACACGGAAAGAAAGGTACTATAGCAGTGATTGTATATATGGATGATATTGTCATAACGGGTGATGATCCAAGTGAGGTCACCAGGTTGAAATCATATCTTAGTAGTGAATTTGAAGTCAAAGATTTGGGAGTGCTACGTTATTTCTTGGGAATTGAAGTTGCTAGATTAAGAAAGGGTATTTTATTTCCCAGAGAAAGTATATCATGGATCTTTGGATAGAAACTGGTTTGTTGGGAGCCAGACCAGCTGAAACTCCTGCAGAGATTAACCATGGCCTAAATGATTAAGATGGTAGTCCATTGATTGATGTAGGCAAATACCAGAGATTAGTTGGAAAACTTATCTACTTATCACTTAATAGACTTGATATTGCCTTTACGGTTGGAGTGGTAAGTCAATTCATGCATGCACCATGAACTCCTCATTTGGAAGCAACCTATAGGATCTTGAGATACTTAAAATCAACTCTAAGACGAAGTCTGCTATTTACTAATCATGGACATATAAGAGTTGCAGTTTTCACTGATGCTGATTAGGCAGGTTCTATCACTGATAGATGATCTACCTTTGGGTATTGTTCTTTGGTTGGAGGACACCTTGTAACTTGAAGGAGTAAGAAACAATATGTTATTGCTAGATCCAATGTCCAAGCTGAGTATAGATCTATGGTTCATGGAGTTTGGAAAATTCTTTGCTTGTGTCAACTACTACAAGAGCTTGACCTTACTACAACAATACCAATGATCCTATACTGTGACAACAAGGCTACAATCAGTATAAACCATAATCCGGTACAACATGACCGTACCAAAAATATAGAAGTTGATAGGCACTTCATTAGAAAAAAAACTCTTGCATGATTGGTGTGCACTCCATAAGTAACAATAGAATAACAACTCGCCAACATCTTATCTAAGGAATACCAAAAGTACGACTTCATGAAATCATTAGCAAGCTAGGAATGTATAACATTCATGTTCCAGCTTGAGGGAGAATATTGAAATGTGAGGTGTAATGGATGTAAGGGTACACTTGTAATTATGGAGTGAATGAAGGGTATACAAGTATTTATGTGATTGAGGGGTAAAGGGTATTTTACCCATATAATCCACCTAATATAATAAGGGAGGATCGTACAAATGAAAAAATAATCTACGATCTTCCCCCTTCTTTCTCTAGTCTTCTCTCCTTTCTTCTTCTTGTTTCTCTCTTCTCTCTAGTTTTCTCTCTAAATTTTCATCTTAAGCTCTATAGCCAACAACCCTCCTACTACTCGAAACCACAACAATCACACTTAATACCTCCGTATCAATAGCCATCGTCCTTCATCACAACCTAATGTTTCGAAGACTCATTTAAGCATCATGTGATGCAATTCTGCCAAGGGATTGATAGTGATTCCTTGCTGATGTGGGGCCCAAACAGTAGCTAAAGCAGTAAGTTAAAAGAAGAAAACAAGAACTCAATTATGGAAAATCTTAGTGTAGGGTGCGAAATGACTAAAATACCCCTGATCATGCATCCGAAAACTTTGTGCTTTACCAAGGTTAATCTTGAGTCTATGAAGTACCATTGTTCCAAATTTCAAATCAATCGAATAAGATTTGATATATTTAATTAAACACACAAGTTGTTGTAATTTGGAATCAAAGAACCCACAATCAAGAATCAAAAGATAATTCAAGAAACCTATGAAATCAAGAGGTGTTTGTAGGGTTTGAAAGGCAATAAAGATGGTGAATAAAACCCCTAAAAGAAATCACAAAAGGACCTATTCTAAGTAGGGGCTATTTGTTAAGTGTATTATCAAGTCCATGTCAAAATTGTGGTGTAATGAGTGTGTGTGTGTGAAAGCGGTTGAACCTGTATCAAGAAATGAATCGCACGAAGACCAGCTTAAAGTACACCTACTACACATAAAGAGTCAAAACCATAGAAACCAAGCTCTATTTGTACAAAACATGATATCTCAAGGATATCCAACTAGTAAAACAGGTATATATATATATATATATAGATATATATATAACACCAACCAAACCTAGGATGGTTGAGTAGAAGACCACCCTCAAGACCTTAGAACAAGCCCCATAGTAAAAGGTAACCAAAATTGGACTCAAAAAGTCAATATTTCAATTTTCAGGAAAAGATGACCGGTCACAAGTTAATCTGGACCGATTAGGCAGAACACCCCATGGGGGGTGGGGGGCATGACCAGTCATGATAGAACTATCGGTTTTGGCACCCCAAAAAGGCGGGACTGGTCACGATTCAATCATGACCGGTCAGGCATAATGCACCCCGAGGGATGGGTGCCTGGACCGGTCATGTCTTCAATCAGGATTTTAGGCAAATTTGGTATGTCTCTCTAGGGTTTTTAAGAGCTTATAAATACTATATCATTGACGAAAACATCAAGAGAAAGAAACGAGAAAAAAATCATTCTTGAAAAATAAGAGCATTCAAGCGAAGAAACTTCTTGTTTAACATCTTGTTGATCATTCTTGTTGCATTAAAAGGGAGCTTGAATCACAAATCTCTCGGAATCAAAGTTCATCATCATTGGGAGGTGTGCTTGATAGTTTCATACCTACGAATCCACAACAAAAGCTCCAAGAGCTAACCAGTTTTTGAGGTAATATAACAACAACAACAACAACAAACAGCCTTATCCCAACTTTTGAGGTAATATAAGCTAGAGCTTAATATCACTAAATCATACCGTTAAAACGTGAGTTTACTTGATACGGGTGAT
>JAOXJP010132556.1:0-27548 GCA_025762735.1 Platanus orientalis | reverse complement strand
TTAGGTCCCTACCCAAAAGGTTTAGGCCTAAGGTCACTGCCATAGAGGAGAGCAAAGACCTAGAAGTCATGAAGTTAGAGGAGTTGATTAGCTCACTTCAAATATTTGAAGCAGCCATAAAGGAACCAACCAAGAATAAGGGCATTGCCCTTAAGGTAGAAGAGCCTTCTAAATCAAATGAAGATTCGGATGATGACTTGGTCCTTGTTGCCAAAAGGTTCAATAAGTTCTTTAAGAAAAATACCAAGAATTACTCTAGAAAAAGCAAATGAGAAAGTCTTACCTCAGATACAAAAAGAAAAAAGACTTCTCTAAAGAACCACCCATTTACTATGAATGCAAAAGGGGGGGCACATTGCCAAAGATTGTCGCAATAATAAGAATAAGTACAAGTAAAAGGGTAAGGCCTTGGTGGCCACATGGGATAATGGGTTCGAGACTTCAGAACATGAATCCCAAAGTAGTGAGGAATCTCCCTCATAAGAGATCAAGGAATCCCAAAGTACTCTCATAAGTTCACTATTAGAGTCTAGTGACTCAAGTGAAGATGAGGGAGAATATGAAGAAGAGGAGGAGACCTGTGATGCACAAGAAGCATTTGATGACTTCTTTGTACAAAGTGTTGAGTTGGGAAATAAAAATAAATAACTCAAGAGGGAAGTCATTGACTTGATTAAAAAGTCAAAATCCCTCGAAAACAATATCTCCACTCTTAGGTAAGAGTCCTCTTCGAAAAGTGAAAAGGAAAAGTATTTTTTCAAAGAAAACTATTTGCTCCTATATGAAAAAGAAGAGATGAGCCTAAAAATAGTAGAACTAGAGAATAAGCTCAACAACTGTAGATTATTTTTAGGCTTGGAATAAGTTAATAGGAAACAAGAGAAGGAAAAACTTTTTGAGGACAATAAAAAAATTGTCCAACAAGATTCTTGAGCTAGAGGAGAAGCTCAAAACCTTAAAAGAAGAAAATGATGAGTCAAATAGTGATGGATCACTCATCTAAGAGTTGGAGGATCAAGCTAAGACACTGAATGAGAGAAACAAAGCTCTTAACTTAACTTATGCTCAACTCATAAGGAAGTTCTTTGACTATCTCAAGCAAATCAAGGAGCTTGAAGAAGACAAGAGGAAAAACATCTCAATGTTGGCCCAAGAAAATGGGAAGTTTGAGAGGATGCTCAAAATAGGCAAAGAACATGGGGATATGACCAAACTTGGTTATTCTGAGGCCATTACCTCGTCCTCAACTCAAAAGCCCAAGAATGGCTTTGTCAAAGCTAAAGGATCTACTCAACTACCTCCATAACCTTCCTATAAGGGAAATGAAAATGTGGAACTATAAAGAACCTTCAAAAGGTCAAATGAGGTTGAGAAGAAGACATCTACCTCTCTCAAGGGTAAACCACCCATGAGACAAGGTAGAGATTAGGAGAGGTCTATGCAACCCTAATCAAGATCCTATACATAAATGGTTGGGAGTAAACTACAAACTAACCTAGCATCTTCCTCTAGAGGAGCTCAAGGAATGAGAAAACCTTATTCTTATGCCAAATAGGCATGGAATAAATATTAAACAAATAGGACTTCCACATATGAAAGATCTCAAGTGGAAGTCTCCACTTCTAGAAAAGCAAGAGTGTAATCGAGTCAAAATGGGAATTCTAACAAACCCATGCACCAAAAATGTTCACATTTTATTGGTACTATTATGCTTTAGAAAGGCACATGAAGGTGGATTATAGTAAAAGAGCAAATTACATTAAGTCCCAAAGAATATAAGACAAGAAAACACCAAATGGGAAAAATGTCAAGAAGAAAAACTATTTTTAAAACATTGAAAATATAAATCTTCAAAGAAATAAGGACCTAACCCAACAAAGTGCCTAACGGGAAGCCTCTTAACCTCCCAAGGTTAAAACCATTTGGGTAAGAAAGGATGATCCAAAGTGTTTGGTCATCCACACCGCACTAAGAGTCAGTATTAAGGTGGTACCTTGATAGTAGGTACTCTAGGCCTTTGTCTGATGAGAGGGAGCTCTTTACTAAACTTAAGGAAGCTCAAGGTCGATATTTTATTTTTGGTGATAGAAATATTACCAAAATCCTTGGGGTAGGAACTATTGCAGCCCTTGGCATTCCACAACTCACTAAAGCTCTTTATGTGTAAGTCCTTAAGCACAACTTAATTAACAGTAGTCAAATATGTGACAAAGGCTATAAAGTGCAATTCGATAAAGATGGATGTGTGATTAAGGACCCCAAAGAATACAACATCCTAGCCGAAGGAGTAAGGACAAGTGACAATTACTATGTCATTGATCCTCATTCACAACAAGAGGACACTTGTCTTTAGGCCTAAAAGGATGAGACTAATCTTTGGCATGAAAGATTAGGGCATCTCAACTTTAGGGATCTTGCAAGACTTATCAAGAGAGGGATAGTCAAGGACCTTCCCAAACTAAGCAAGGTTGACAACCCAATTTGTAAAGGGTGTCAAATGGGGAAGCAAACTAGAGCCTCACACAAGAAAGTTACATCTATTGGGACTACTAGACCCCTAGAACTTCTTCATATGGATTTAACTGGTCCAACTAGAACCAAGAGTTGAGGAGGGAGGAAGTATTTCATTGTCATGGTTGATGATTTCCCTAGGTATACTTGGGTATTATTCCTAAGGGAGAAATATGAAGCCTTCAATGAATTCCTAAACTTTTGCAAATGGATTCAAGTTGAGAAATATCTAACTATCAAGAGAATCCAAAGTGACCACGTAAGAGAATTTAAAAATTACAAATTCTCAAGTTGGTGTGAAAAGTTTGGAGTAAAACATAAGTTTTCAGCCCCTAAAACTACCTAACAAAATGGGGTGGCTGAAAGGAATAATATAATTCTTCCAAATATTACAATAACAATGCTTTTAAGAAAAAACATATCCAAGAGGTTTTGGGATGAGGCAATTAGCATGGCATGCTATGTCTCTAACCGAGTCTACCTTAGACTTGGTACATCCAAAACCCCATATGAATTATGGAGTGGTAAGAAGCCAACGGTTAAATAATTTAAAGTATTTGGTAGCACTTGCTATGTTCTTCTAGATAGAGAACATTTAAGCAAGTTTGATGAGAAGAGCGATGAGGACACGCTTTTAGGATACTTCACAACTAGTAGAGCCTATTATGTCTATAACATTAGGACTCGCTCAGTGGAGGAGTCAATCAATGTGATGGTAGATGATCTTGAAGCAATATATGAGCAAAGAAACTTTCTAGTAGTGTTGTCAGATCATGAGAATGAGAGCTCATCTTAAGTGGAGATTGAAAAATCCCAAGGAGATCAAGAAGAACACTTTTCTTAATCAAGTTCAAAGAAAGAAGTTGAAGAAATTCAACTTCAACCTAAGGACAAAAGGCTTACCAAAGGATTATCACTATGAGACATCATTGGTAATCCTAGCATTTGAGTGAAGACAAGGAGAAAAATAAAAAACATCCTTAGTCACCTATGTTTTATTTCTAAAATAGAGTCAAAGTGAGTTAAAGAGGCTTTAAAAGATTAGATTAAATCCTAGCCATACAAGAGGAACTAAATCAATTTTAGAGGAATGATGTATAGTTTCTCATAGAAAGGCCTACTAACAAGAATGTCATTGGTACCAAATGGATCTTCTAGAACAAACATGATGAACATGGTATAATGACTAGGAACAAGGCCAGGCTAGTTACAAAGGGGTATGCCCATATAAAAGGCATTGATTTTGAGGAGACATTTGCCCTAGTTGCAAGGTTGGAGTGCATTAGGATCCTCTTATCCATAGCATGTTATTTGAAATTTAAACTATATCAAATGGACCTCAAGAGTGCATTCCTAAATGGAATTCTCTAGGAGGAAGTATATGTTGAGAAACCTAAGGGATTTTTGGACCCTCATTGGCCTAACTACGTATACCGGCTTAAGAAGGTTTTGTATGGGCTCAAACAAGATCTAAGAGCTTGGTATGACATCATTTTTGAGTTTACCAATGAGAAGATGTCTCATGGTTTTGCCCAAACAATGAAATCAAAATTTGAGATGAGTATGGAAGGAGAACTAAAGTTCTTTCTAGGTCTACAAATGATAGCATCTTTTTTAGCCAAGACCTTGTTTCCAAGTTTGGATTACGAAAATCCAAACCAGCTAGCACACCCATTAACATAAGTGACAAGATCTCTAAATAAATCGAGGGAGCTGAGGTCGATTCCACTTACTATAGGAGCATTATTAGGAGTGTTCTTTATTTGACTGCAAGTAGACCAAACATTGCATTCAGTGTAGGTGCATGTGCTAGATACCAAGTTACCCCCAAAGAATCGCATCTTAAGGTAGCTAAGAGGATTATCCAGTATATCCACCATACTATTGTGTTTGGGTTGTGGTACCCATTTGATAAAACATCTGAGGTAGTTGGGTACTCAGATGTTGATTAGGCAGGCAATGTGGAGGATTACAAGAACACGAGTGAAGGTTGCTTTTACATAGACAACAGTCTTGTCTCCTGACATAACAGAAAATAAAACTCTATTTCTCTATCAACTGTTAATGTTGAATACATTACAATTGGTAGTGGATGCACCCAACTCTTATGGATAAGGAAAATGCTTCAAGACTACGTGTTGGAGTAATGCACCATGAGTTTACTTATAGACAACAAGAGTGCCATTGACATCTCTAAGAACCCTGTCCACATACTAGAACAAAGCACATTGATATAAGACACCATTTCATCTACCAATTGGTGGAAAAAAAGTTGTATCAATGGATTATGTCAAGACCAAAGATCAATTAGTTAGCATTCTAACCAAACCTCTTGATTCCAAGCTGTTCGAGTATCTTTGGAGTGCCATAGGCTTGTGCACCATTTAGGGGGATCATGTGTGATTCTCCAGAGGTCATAGTGACATATGGAGATAGTCATGGAATTAGGCATGCATGGGGAGAATTGTGGTGCCGAGTGGGAGGATCCCACCTTAGAAAAATGATGAAAATCCACATTCAAAATCGATTTCGCTCCAAACCAATTGTCAAAATCACAATCAATTTGGCCCAAATCAATTGCGAAACCTAAAATTGATTTATAAGGTAATTTTGTCCAAAAATTTGTATGCAATTTAAAAGGAGAAAACCATTTGTTTTCCCTCATTTTTTGTATCAAACAAACTCCAGTTTTTCCCTAAAGCTCTATTTTCATCATGTTTGGGTTTCCCCTTTGAGATCTTGCATTTTTGCCTTGAGATCATGTCTCCATGCATAAATAAAACTACTTTAATGGGTGGATATTCATCCAACCCTCCTCAAAACCCAGAGAAGCAACCAATGATGGAGTCTCCACCTCATCAACGGTCACAGAGGAGTGTAGCCTCCTTCTCCCCTTGCTACGATGCCTTGAGCTTGGATCGGTATCAATATATCTTCTCCCATCGCTCCATCATCACCGAGAAAGTGGTTAATGTCGTGACCCTACAGACTGCTCAATTGTCAGAGACTTTGGAAGGGAGGAGATTAATGCCATTCATCTCGGTATCGAGCTCTGTTTAAGAAGAGGCAATTTGCGTCTTCTATGTTCACATATTCGACATTGACAACGTGACACTCTTGTCTTAGATGATGGTGTGTAACACACCAGTGCAAGTCAGTTCCACCATTCTTTCTTAGGTATTTAGGGTTCCTCATCCCCTAACTCCCATGGTGTATATGATTCATCACCTCACCATGGAACGGAAAGGCGGCATGGTGGAAAACTTGTGTGGGAAATTTGTGAACTTACCTGATCGTCTACAACACAAGTAGTGTTGGCCTATTGTGCAAGTCCTCCACTACATCTTTATGTACAACATATTTCCTACCACCAATTT
The DNA here is from genome assembly GCA_025762735.1 of Platanus orientalis. NCBI lineage: Eukaryota > Viridiplantae > Streptophyta > Magnoliopsida > Proteales > Platanaceae > Platanus > Platanus orientalis. The sequence continues at coordinate 21,660 of JAOXJP010132556.1, read as the reverse complement.
GAATGTGTTGATGGATGACACTTCCTACCTCATCAATGGCATCCTCAATAGTCAACAGATTGACCTTTCAGCCATCCTTTACCACACTATGATTTGGTCACACGAGGCAGCCTACTCAACTAGGAGGTTGCCATATCCCACACTTGTCACACATCTTCTCCAGGTCGCAAAAGTGCCCTTTAAAGTGGTACCTAAGGGTCATAAAAATGGGAGGGCCATTGGGTATGGGACCCTCAAGATGATGGGCCTTGTCGACATGACTATAGGCCTCACTTCCGGACCCTCTCATGCACACACCGCCTTTGCCCGTACCTTAATGATGACCCTCCTTCACACTCTGATCAGGAAGGTTACCAAAGTCTTGAAGAATTATAATACCTTAGCTTCTGACCAAAATTAGCTAGTAGTGTGTTACAACACTAATCATCCAGAGCATCCCATCTACTTGGGATCCGTGAGTGCATCAAACTCTAAGCCTGAGGTGGAGACCGGCTTCGAGGTGCATTCTCCACAAATGTGAGTAGACCCTCAGTTAGAGGATGAGGCCCATTGTTGTAGGTGTTGGTGTTGTTCGTAGTGGTGCGAAGGTCAAGGGAGATGATGGAGATGGTGAGGGCGATGGAGATGATGATTATGCTGATGATGAGCAGGATGATGAGGAGGAGAACCAACGGGTTGATGGGATTGAGCAGGTCATTGCCTCTCTGAACAATGATTCTGAGTAATTTGGGGTGTCACTTATCTTCTCTTTGTATAGATGATCATGCCCTATAACGGCTTTCCTTGTTAGATTTTTTTTGTCTTGTACCTAGGAGATGATTCCCTTTGACTGTAGCCCAATGGGCTTTTTGTCTGTTAATGCTATATCGTTTATTTTTTTCCTTTATCTTCCTTCTTTATGTTTGGCTTTATATAAGTTCATTGTACTTGCTTGTCAATTCTTGTCAAAAAGGGGGAAAGATATTCAATTTCACATTCATTTGTGGTAAGGTGATGTGAGAGTGAGGGAGAGTCACTTAATTCACATAAGACACACAAGAGGTACGAAGGGATGAGACTTAGAGGTTTAGAGGCCCATGAGTCCCTACACACTTAGTGAGAGAGCACTAACATAGAGGGAGTAAAACAATAACCAAATAATCAAAACAACTCAACTTGAAAATTGTTGCTCATTCTATATGTTGTCTCATGCATATTACTATTCATGGATATTGCACAAATATTAGTCATTTGGCATGAGGAATGTGGTTGTGTTTGTAGGGATAATTGACTCAAAGCAAAAGTGACTTTAAGACTATTGAGCTAAAATCCTACTCTTGTGTATTGTTAAGATGTATTGGGGTTGGTGTATATCAATCCCATGGGCATTTGGGTAGTGCTAGGAGTCTTGTGAGTGTCCTATGTGATTGATCTCATAAGTTCAACTTATGAAGCCAAGAAGGACCAAAGACCCAATGAAGAGCACGGGAAAGAGGCGCACCAAGGAAGATATACCACATGTATGCATATCATTTTGTGTATCTTAAAATGAATTTATAAAATGGTTTAGAGTCCTTGTGAATACCAAAACCAAGATACCTAAGGACAGCCCAAAGATTTCAGCCTAAATCAAAAGTGCAAAAAAATTCAATTGAAACCGATTGCGAAACCAACAATCAATTTTGGCTAAATCGGTTGCAAAACTCTCAATCGATTATGCTACTGATTTTTCATCTCAATCAACATTCCCAAGGCCCAAACCGATAAGGTCAAATCAATTTTGATATGAGTTTTGGTAATTTTCCCAAAACCCAAATCGATTGCGAAGCCCCAAACTGATTTGGAGCCAGATAGGCAATCAAAATCGATTGGGGATTTCAAAATCGATTTGGACCCCAAATCAATTTCTAAACCCCTAATTGGTTTGGAGGGTAGTTTTGAAAAAATTTAACATGAAGTTTAGGTGCGGAATTCAAAATTTGAACCCCATTTTTGCATATCCAAAGGCCCAAAATGTTCCTCTCTTTATCATATGCCTATCCTAAGGCCATGGATGCTCTTCCCTACAATAAAAGACACATTTTACCTTTAGGATAAAGCATCTCCAACACTTCAAGTTATTTTTGAGAGAGCTAAGGGGATTACTATTTTGAGAGCCCTCTTCACTGTGCAAACCTTTATTGCCTACATATCATTGAGCTTTAGTAGCTAGCATTCTATCATTCTCTCTCTTATTCTTTCTCTCCTATTGAGCATCACTACTACTATTGAGGACAGGTTGTGGTGAACACTTTCCCAAGATGAACGCACCTTTGGTTGAGCTCAAGGAGTACTAGAGCCAAATACTTGGAGGTTGTGAGTAGCTAAGGCATACTAGCTCATCAAGGAGCATCCCACTTTTGAGCAACTAGCAACATCAATCATATTGTGGTAATATTTACTTGTTTTTGCATTCATTTGCATTCATCAAAGACACCAAAAGTTGACTACCTCTACTGGAGACACCGGAAGTAGTACACACTCGTCGGGGACACTGAGTGTTGTTGTTTAGCTTGACAATGAACAAGTAGTTAGGTTTATATATTGACCTAGGTTGTAATAGTACCTATATGAAATATACCTAAGCTTGGTAGTGAGCTTTAGAAGAGTGGACGTAGGCTCGAGTGCTGAACCACTATAAATCCTGTGTTATAGTTGTGATTATGTGATTGCTTGTCTCTTTATTTTTATGCTTGATACTACTCTTGCTTAGCATATGTTTGATATTATTCTTGAGTAGTTACATTAAAGCACACACTCATTTGAGTAAATTGAAAAATGAATTAATAACAACCACAAGGTAAATTAAAAAGGGGTAAATTAATTGAGAAATCTTATTCACCCCCTCTAGGATAACTTTAGAGTCATTTCACTTATGATTCTTCCTGTGATCCTTTTTGAGATCTATGATCGATCACGCTTGTGATCCTTCTCGTGATAAAGCATGCTTCTTTTAGAAAGTTCAACACTAACCCTTCGAGGAAAAGTAGACATAACATTTTGTTGAAAACTCTGATTTGTGCGTTGTTTGAGGTGTTAGAAAGTAGACTCGAAGACCTTTCTAATGATTTATAATCTATATAAAATTATATCAGTATTGGTATAGGTGTCCCCATTAAGTTTCCCTAATTATGCTCTAGGGTTAACTTTAGAACTTGACTAGTTTGAGACTTATCTTTGTTTCCCTCACTTCTAATGCAATCTATTAGGTCCCAAACACTATAAAGGATTTCTTAAAAAAAGTTAAAGACAATTACACCCTTAAGAATGTAAAAATTTCATTTTTACCCTTCTAAGACATTGCGGGGTATTACATTCTTACCTTTAAAACTTTTAAATTGCTCACATCTATAGATACTCAAGAGATAAACCATATGATATGATGAACAATCAAGTAAACTATTTAAAGTGCTATTATTTTGAGCCAATTTTCTCACTTTATTGACAACCACATCCCAAGCCATGTTTCGTTCTACAACATAAGTCCTCCTTTCATCTGTAAATGATTGAGATAAAAACTTGACAATTATTTTGAGCCTTTTAACCCATCCATTCAAACCTATAACCCAAGCCATGCTTCATCCCATAAACTAAGTCCTCTAGATCTTTAGAAAACAGGGGATTGATTGCTAGCAATAAAGTTATAACATCTCAAAAAGCATGGCCAATGCAAATAATCTACACCATTCAGGAGCATGAAGATCCATGGGACACCATATAATCCAGCACAACAGGGAGCCCCATTTGCACATTTTCTCAAGTCTTCAACCTCATACTCAACCAAATATCCTAGGACCCCACTTCAACATGGCACATGGCATCATATCCAGGTAGAATACACCAATGCAAACTTCATAAGGTAATAGGGATCCAGACTGGGCTTCCTGTGACAAATACCTCTATCAAAGGACTAAGCACATCACCAACATGACTTTTTGATGGCAATACGTCAAACATAGAGCACTTCTACAACACGAGATAACCAATATCATCTATCACACTTTGGCGGATACCTAGAGATAATCTATGCCATATTTCATGCGTCAGCTATAATTTACTCAAAGACAATCAAAGATGATACAAGTCATCTCTTGTCAAATCTTAGACTTTGGCGGATAATCACAAGTGATAGAGGTTTCTTCTCATAAAAACAAAATGGGATAATAGAGAAGGTAACATGCCTTTTCCTAACTATCAACCACCAATCAGGTTACCAGAGAAAGTAATAAGCTTTCTCTAGATCAAGCAAGTATCAAAAGAGGCCATTAGGCCATCTCCCAAACAATCAGAAAAAATCAACCATGGGAGGTAGTACAAGTTGTCCCTCTACTGCACAAGAGCATATCATAAAATAGGCCATTAGACCCATAGAAAAAATCAAACACAAGAGGTAGTAAAGGCTTCCCTTGATAGCACAAGCTGCATAATCAGTGAACCACATCTTGTTGCACCTCATTGAAGGCCCCTGATACCTTCTTAGTGGGCATAGGTAGATATCAGACTTTAATCCATAAGTTTATGTGTACAGGCACATGACACTGGTCACCAGACTCCAGAGCTTCCAAATAGAGCTTCATGAACATCGCCCATAGAGCCTTGCTAGTTGCACTAGTTTGGTGAGACCTAACTTATTGAAGGCCACACATTTTGGCATTTTCTTGTTTAGGTGTAAGCATATGTCGCCTCACACTATAGCCTGTCTTGTGACAATCACCAAGTTTGAAATAAGCATATATCATTGATCACTAGACCCCCATGTCTTTTGGAGAGAGTTTCACAACATCTCTCACAGAGCCTTATAAATCAAACTTCCCATATGAACACCTAGCCATTCAGAGTTGCCCTATTTGTAGTTAGTGACATTTGCTTACTTGAGCATGAGCAGATGTTACACTTCATACCTTAGCCTCCATGTCGTAACAATCATGATGGAATTGGGATGTCATAATTAAAACAAGCATAGAGCATCGATCCCTTCAGATCCCTATGGATTATGGAGCAAGCCTAAAACCTCCCACCGAACCCCATAGGCCACGCATGTCAGGCCCTAAATTTTTTCCCTATAAGTCAGTCGTGACTTCAAACTTTCACTCTTGCTTTTCATACCAACTCCTTCATGGCCTAAAACCATCTGTTAGAGATGGCCTTGAATCTAACATTTACTCTTACACTTAAGAAGTCTTAAATTTTTTGTTTCATTCACTTACACCAAGATTTGGCCAATACGTAGTGGAATATCATAAATAAATACTCACAATCACAACGGAAAATTTCATAAAAATCTGCATACCACATGACATTAACAACAATATCATAATCCATTCAATCCTATACACAGTTTGACATTTCTAACAATTACCTCAATTTAAAATAAAAATTTCCAAGTAACTTAAACCATCCATAAAACCTTAAATACGTAAAGTCAATAATCCATGAGCTTAAAAGAACTATCAACTAATTCTTAATACTAAAATATTTTAAATCAAGGTTTGAAATAATAAATCAGTTATAAATAGACTGAACATAAACATAAATGGAATTCTTCTCATAGCTCTATCACTACATCTTTAAGGGTTCCTCCATTCAATCACCCTTCACTAAAGCCTTAATCTGAAAAAACATTTTTCAGCAACCAAATTTCAAATCATGTCATCTAATTGATTAACTAAGCTCATCAAAGTAGTGTTTAGGATCAAGCCTTAGGCAAGCCCGGTTTAGGGAAACCAATCCTAGAGTCTAGGTGGTTAGACATCCCCTGTGAAGCCTTCCCCAGATATTTTGATCGCGAAAAGCATCACCTACATCTTGCCATGTATAGTACCATCTCAAAGATTAACCAAAATACGCCCTTTCTTACCAAAACCTAATTCTTTGAGAAGCATCTACAGGACTATGAGGGTCTAAACCCTATATTATCAACCTCATTTTCTTCAAAACTCTTTAGCCTTCATAAGCCTTCTCACAATGATGCATCTCAGGAGGAAAAATTATAAATTTTCCCTATTACTCTCAAAGTAGCTCATTTGGACCCATAATAAGCCCCTAGAGCTTCTCCCATCACCTAAGTGACACCATGTCAGATCCTGTACCCTTCAATCTTAATCATCTTCAAAGGGCTATCCCCGAATTAGGTTTTCATTAAGCTTAAAAACTGCCAATATCTCAATTCTCTAAAAAACCAAGATATTTTTGTCTATAGATAGCCCTCGATGGGCTCTCAAAAGTTCCCCCGACATCAAAATTTAGAATAGTTAGTGGCTATCTCTCAGTTGTTGTCATCCTTTGATATATCGTCACTCGATCAAATCCATTTGAGACCTCAATCTACTCCAATATTTTAAAACTTCTCCAAGTCATACTAAGATAGTTTTGGCTGTATTTAACCCTCAGTGAGGCCCTCGGGAGTTCCCTAGATAGCCAAATTCTGAGTAGTCAGTGCCCATTTCTTTGGATTTTCATTACCTTCAGAAACCCGTCTATCAAGCAAAGTCATTGGCAGATCCTATCTACTATGATTTCACTTTTTTCTCCAAAATAAGTTAGAACAATTGGGGCTACCATTAGACCTTCAATTGACCCCCAAAAATCCACTAGAGATCCAAAATTCAGTTAGTCAGTGGCCATCTCTTGGTGGCTTCAATTCCCTCAAAAGACTATCTCCCCTGACCATGTCATTAGAAGACTCAATAAGCCTCAATCACTACATTTTCTCTTAATCAAGTCAAAACACCCTTAACTGGCTTTGACAATTGGTGAACCCTTAAAAATTCTCCCAGAACCCAAAATCTATAAGGTTAAGCCCATTTTCTTAGGGTTTTCCCTATCCTTAAAAGACCATCTCTTAGATAGAGTTAATTATAGACCCAGGCTAGCTTAATTCCTCATCTCTATACAAATTAGGGTGTTTCATTTTCACTAGGTGACCTCCCTTTGAAAAGCTCTTGAAGATTGCCCAAGAATCCAAAAACTAGGCTATCAATTCCTATGTCTTTGAGACTCTTAGATCTTCAATACTCTATGACCTATCAATTTTCCATGGAAAACTCAGCCAACTCCAGTAACAATTCCAGCCAAGATTTACCATTTCCTAGAAGAGAGTTTCGAGCCCAATGTCCTGCTCAGATTTCAGTTTTTAGAATAGTTTGAGCATGTATCTCACAAAACCTAAGGGTTATCTTTTGCTTGAAGATCTCTAGGACTAATTTGACCATTTTCCCCTTCCCATATATGTTTAAGGGACTTTAGAGTCAATCAAACCCAAATTACCTTTTCTTACAATTATCAGAATCCATTTTCAATTGTGCCACTAGAACCGAAGCAATTGAGACTTCCAAAATGCTCTTTGAATTTTTGTGTTTTTGAGCATGAGAACCCAAAAGGTGGGGTTGCATAGTAAGGGCATTTTCCCTAAAAATCATCATTACACGTTAATGAGCCAAAGAAATTCTGGGTTTGGTTCACTACTGGTACATAAATGCATTTATTTAAAATACATTTATTATGGCCCTTGCATATGGGACTTTCTTGTGCACCCATGTGTACCCCCTAGGATCCATTAGACTAATCCCACTATTCCATGGAATCCATCCCTGGCCCTTCATTTGGCACAACTCACCTAAACCCTTGATGGTTTTCATCCAATGGCATGTGACCCTTTGCCATTAAGTTTCATTCTAAGCCCTTGATCATCCTAAACCCTAAACTCTATCCTAGCCACCCATCTTTCAAACCTTAATTCTAATCTCAACCCTAGATCGTATCACTTATTCATCCATCATCTAATCCTAGCTATTGGTTGTGACCAACCAATGACATGGGACCCTTTGACAATAAATACCAATTCTTGTCCATTGATCTCCCTATAACCTAAAACCCCATCTCAGCCATCCAAATGCTTCCCAAAACCCTATAAATAGAGGCTATTTTGGGCTAAAGAGGAGGGGAAAAATTCTAAGAGAATTTTTAGAAGAGAAAAAAAGAAGAGAAAGAAAGAAGAGAAAAAATCAAACCCTACTACCTTGCTCCAACCCTAGGAAAGGTAACTCTCACCTCTCTTCCTTCTCTGGTGCTTAGGACAGTCTGAAATTAATGTTTTAATGTTCTTAATGCACTACTAAAATGTGCAATTCAATCCCCATCAATGCCTCTTAAAGAGGGCTACACAGTAGAGACAAACCTTGTCTCTGCTGGGTTTATTTCTCACCACAGTACCTTGTCGAATTTTTAATATTTTTTGTAGTGATTTGTTTGAACCAAAATTGTTGTGGTAGTCCCCTGAATGGGTGACCTACATATCTTTAAAATTTCATAATTTTAAGAGCATTTTAAGGCCCTATAATGATCCCCCCAAGTCTAACGAAAATTTTATTTTTCTACCCCTCCATGTGACCTACTTATAGTGTCAGATTTTTGATGATTTTTTCAGTTCAAGTTATGCTATGAAATTTTTCTGCTATGCTCCCCAGAGGGCCCCCTACATCCATATAAATCTCCATAATTTTTGGACCTTTGCAGGGGCAAATTAAAAAAACAAGTTGTTGGAATTTTATCTAGTTAGAAATGCCTAAATTTTAAGCATTAAAGTTCAAATGTTAGGGCTAATTTTTAGGCACTTAAAAGTTCAGGTGTGGAGTTAGAAGGTCCTCCCACGTGGCTTTAAACCCCATCTGAGCTTATAGATAGACATAGGGGATTTATCTGACCAATCAGAAAAGGAAATGGTAAGCCTAGGGACCTTTATTTCCCTAAACACCTGAACTTCCACTCCGGAAAAGTTCAGGCATTTGGGTTAAAAGATCAGGCATCAATGAAAGTTTAGGTGTTAGGCCTGGTGTAAATTCTATTGTATTGTGATATCTGGCTTGCTTATAGTGTATGTTTTTTTTAATATTCTTTTAACAAGTTATGCTTTGCAATTTTTGTCATATTCCCAAGAGGGTCCCCTGCCCCTCTGTAAATTAACATGAATTTTGGACCTCTACAAGGGCTCCAAATTGGTAAAAAATCAAACTGTTGGAACTCTGTCCTGTCAGAAATGCCTGAAATTTAAATATTAAAGTTCAGGTGTAAGGGCTAATTTTTAGGCATATGAAAGTTGAAGCATTGGGTCTAAGGGCCCACCTACATGGACTTGAGGCCCATCCAAGCCTACATACAAATATAGTAGACTTGTGTGACCAATTAGAAGAGGAAGTGGCATGTTTGTGGGTCCCTTTTACCCTCAATGCCTAAATTTACTTAATAAAATTCATGTGTTAGGGTTAAAGATCAGGCATTGAAAGAAAGTTTAGGTGTTAAGCCTGTTTAAATTATTTTAGGGATTCCAAAACAATACTAGAAAACCCATAGGCTCCACTGAGATGGTAGAATGACCCTAAGATTGGTTCCCACATAGAGTGCTCATAGGGCAAGATAGGGGCCCACTATTAACCCAATGCCTGAAATTTCACTCTGGAAAAGTTTAGGCATTAGGTTAATTTTAGGTGTAGTAAAGTAAGTTCAGGTGTTGAGTAGTAATTTGAGAATCATGCTTCTAAAATTCATTCTTTAGTCTGTATATTGCTTTTGACATTAATTTTATTCTGTGTTTCATAATTTACTGCATTCACAAATGCTAGATTCTATGCTTGTTATGTTTATATACATTCTCCATCATATGAATGCATGCCCATGCATGTGTGCATGTGTGGCTTCAAAGACCTGCCACTGTAAGTATCCTAGTCTATTTGCATGCTTTAAACACTCACACACACACTTATAAAACTTAACATGAAGAAGTCATCCCATAAAGACCATCTAAATGCTCAACGCCTAAACTTTCATTCTGAAAAAAGTTCTGTGTCAGAGTTAAAATTTAGGCATTTTAATGAAGATCATGCATTAGACTTCAAGAACACACATAATTCAATTGAGCAACACAAATTATTATGGCACCCTATGACATGTATGGTACGAGAAGACACCCTAAAGAGGTGGTTAGTTGGGGTGATTAACACCTTCCCCAACTGCAACAAAACAACTTACCCTATTATTTGGAAACTAGACCCGTATTAGGAGTTAACACACTAGACATTAGGGTCTAGGCTAGACCTTGGGATCTAAACTTCCTTTCCCCAATAAAGGAAGCCGTTGTCCAACTCCATCAGAAAACCCGAGTTGGTGGTGACTCCCAAAAAAGCCTAGCATAAGCCGGCCACATGACTAAACTAGAGACCACCATCCCCATGAGAAAACCATGGGGATAGAAAGCACCAACGAAAAAATGGCAAAATGGGGTAGGAGCCGAGAGACACCTTAAGGGGATGGAAAGGTGTGAACCTCACCTCCCTTTTTTTCCTAATGCCCACAACATTTGTCAACGGAGTGAGCTTGACTGGCTCGTAAGCAATTACACATAAGATTCAAGGAAGAACGGGTCAAGATATGCATGAGTAATTTTAAAATACAATGCACTTTTACATGAATCATAAATATAATTCAAAACATTGATTTTCATGACAAATCTTACATATAGGATCAGTTTTCATAAAATATGAACTGAACACAATTAATAGGAGGTCATAGACCAATTTCAACACAAAACTAAACACGACAAAAATCATGACACTTCTTTAAAACACATGAACTGAAATTGGATCTTTCTTTTTCCTTTTCTTATCAAAATCGCTTAATACACATTTACTTAGAGTTAATATCTCACAAAACACTTTCACATGTATGGTCTCATGTGCGGATACCATCATATAATCCCTAATGGTGGGCTCACTTAACACTATCACATGTATGCTCCCATGTACGTATACCATCATATGATCCCTAATGGCAGGGCTCACTTATCATTTTCATATGTACGCTTCCATATGTGGATACCATCATAAAATCCCTAATGGTGGGGTTCACTTTTCACTGTCACATGTACCATCCCATGTGGAGATTCACTTTTCACTTATCACTATCACATGTACCATCCTATGCAGGGATTCATTTTTCACTTATCATTGCCACTTTGTGCGGATGATTTTTATCCACACAACTTGCATTTACTCTAGCAGATGTCTCATGTAGGTATGGCCATGTGTCATGGTTTTACATTTTTGCTTCATGGTTTTGAAATTGGATTTCACTTGATTTGATTTTATATACTAACAATCAACTTTCTCTATTTGCAAGATTAAATCCATGCAAGCAGTTGACTTGATTAAGTTTGGATTAACTTTGTTTCGTTTGTTTTATTTACATTAAATTGGTTTGTGAAGGTTTGATTTGAGTTGTTTCAGTTTAAATTAATTAGGATTGAGTTTCTCAAATTTAAATGGGTCAGGTTCCAATTAGGTCTATCAAGGTTTGCCATAATTCGATTAAGTTGGAACTAAGTCACCTTGGTTCAGATAAGGCTTACATACTTTAGGTTAACTTGATAATTCCAAATAAAATTAGTATGACTTTTATTGATCCAAACTAAACATTCTTAAAGAAAATGAACCCCTTTTTACTAGTTTAGGTTGACTTAAGCTAGATTACCCTAATTATGGTAATGGAAAAAAATGTTTTATCCAGGATATTCCATCCCATATACCATGAGGGTTCAAATGGAATAAAATGGGTGGGACTTTGATAAAATTTCAAAGTCCCACCCATTTTATTCTATGTCAAGCCCCATGGTGTCCTAGACATGACACCATCTTGGATGGAAAATCCTAGATAGAACATATGTCTTGTTATGGTTGCATGGATTAAGGACATTCTTGTGTAGCAACTTTAATCTAGTTTGGTTCAACTTTTCTATTGGTATTAAATTAGTTAAAATAGTATAATTTGAATTAGTTGGAGGCTCAGCTTTAATGGATATTGTTCTAAATGGATTAGTTCACTTTGTGTTGGCTTGATTTGGGCTAGTTTAACTTGGATAAGTAAATCTTGAAATGGTTAGAATTAGATTGGTCTAGTTTTAGGCAATCATTTTCAATTAAGTTTGATCTTAGTGGACTACATTTAGGTGCAAGCTAATTTGGTTTATTAATATATGTAACTGTTTCCTAAATATGGTTTTCCTAGGGGATGAATTAATAAATATTGATAAAAATCATGAAGCATTGAAAAAAAATGGAAATGTAGGTGCAATATATATATATACATAACGAAACTTCGACTTGGACCACCTACACTTCACAAAATTTAAACAAATAAAGAGACAACGTTCTCTTTGACCTGAACTTCTAATGATAGACTAAGTTATGTTCTAATAGAACAAACCTTATTTCTGTATAATACATGTGGCTTGGTTTAATGGACTAAGCTCGGGTCTCACATGTCTTCAATCCTAATTAGTCTAAGTCTAACCATAGATTTAGGTTGGTGGCTTGAGTTGAGGTTTCAACTTAGCCTTACATAGTTGTAGTCATCCACTTGAGTACCGACTTTCTTCCTCTAAAAGGGGCTTCCACTTAACTCGAGAACAACTACACTAACCTAAAAGCAATGGCTTTCTTCCCCTCCTAATAGGTATTAGAGTTACCCAGTTAGGATGTGGCATGCCTTATTATTAATGCACCATGTAAATTTGTGCTAGTAATTGTTCCTAAACTCATTTTCAAAGTAAATAAAATCCTACAAGTTTCCAAACATGTGGCTAACTTATGGTTAAAAATTTTCCTTTTATGTTCTCTAAATGTACTTTTCATCCCAAAAATGTTCTTTCCTAAATTTCTAAGTGTCATGTTGAATGTTTCCATACAAGGTTTGTTATTCAGTAAGCAAGAAATTATACATAATTTCTAAATAAGTTATGATGTAAACAAAGCAATAATTAAAAATGGAAATAAATTAAACAAGGAAATCATTCTAAACATGGAAAGAGAACCAAACATGGTAAGGATTCAAATGGACACATAAAAAAGAAACTATCCTATAACATGCATGTAGATCATCGAATAGACTCTATTTTTTAATCAGTTTGATTTTGGTTTGAATCAATCCCCTATGCAGTTGCCATTCTATGGGCCTTAGTTTTTGCACGATGGGTGAGCCTCTTGTCTACTCTTCATGGGCCTAACCCGCGATGTTTTGGAGTCATCACCAGCCTTTTATAAGATGTGATTGGTTTTTTTTTTTTTTTTTTTTAAATATAAGTTTTTATTTTAAAATTCATTTTAAAAACATCATATTCCTAATAAACTAGTCAACTCAAAGAAACTTGGGGTGTGTTTCGATTATGGACCAGAGAAAGTGTTAGGCACCCCGGTCTACCTACATATGTTGTTACTTAAACATGTTCAAACTTAGGTTCAAATTTCTATATATGGTGTGTGAGAGGGTGTATTCCATTTTGGAAGTTGTGTCATGCTATGGGAGTGACTTAACCAACTAACTAGTATATGCACATGATTTTCCACGTATAAAACAAGATTTGAATCACCTACTTATCAAGTCATTTGCTTGTATGTAATTTAATAAAAAATAACTAACACAAAAACGGAAAAGAAAAGAAAATTAGGGCATGTGTACCTTAAACAACTATCCCCCATAATCAAATAAACATACGAGTTAATGCATAATTCATGTACAAGATAAACCACACAATGCACAAGCTATTAAAATAAATGGAAGGGAATAAAAAAAATCCTAAAACTAAAAATGAAGAAAAGAATTGGCCAATTCAATTGACTTGGCCCATATTGGGCTAACTTAGGTTGGGTTGGTTTAGACTGGTTTAATTCAATTTTTGTTCAGATTGGGATTGCTTAACTTAGACCCATAGATAGTTAACATGAAATATAACTTGATGGGGTCCATGATTTTAAGAGGGTGATTTGATGATGAGAATGGTGACGTGGATAGTGTGTTGACTATTGATTTGATGAATATGGGTGGCATGAATCAATGGTAATGGAGGACATTGGCGATGGTGTGATATGATTAGGCTAAGTAGATAAACTTGGTGGTAAGGGCATCAAGATTGGTGGTGTACATAATGTGCTCCTCAGATGGTCGCACGATGAACCAGATCTCCAAGTACTTCTACAACACTAACAAAGGATTGAACTTAAGGGAGGTCACTGGTGTGGCATTGGCCTAAGTTCCTCTGATGCCAAAGTTAGCTTTCTTAGAGTAATGAAAATAGTAATTGGTGTTTAGGGTTTTCTTTCTTATACATTTTTGTCCCATGTTTCCTACTTTTATAGAGGAGGGAGCATTTTTCTTAGAATTCCCTTGCAAGCCCTTAGTTATTGCAAATATAAGGCTTCTTGATCATCTATTGATCCCTTGGGATTTTCCTTCCAGCCTTATTGGTGATGAGTATATTGGAAATGATCTTATGAGCTAGATTTAATCTTTATCTATTTCATTGCATATTTTAGTCTTCACTACTTATACCCTAATTGGGCCTGTAATGCTGAGTAATTTCCTATTTTGGTCTTTTCTACTAATCCAGCCAATCACATTAGTCAGTCATGTTGGACCATGCCGTGATGACTACTATGTTGGTGCTGTTAGGATGAGTGTCAGGACCCTTCAGGTCCTAGTAGTTCATTTGTAGAGATCAAGTCACCCTTGATGTCTTGAGTAGGTTATACCAATGTATGAGAGTGCTTGTAGTGGCTATACTTATCCTCCAGATGGGTGGAAGCTTCATATTTAGGCTGAGCCAATCTGTAGTACTGATATGTCATGTTGAGGCGCTCTGTTACACTTTTCTAATTTGACTAAGTAAACTAACCCTAACAGTATAACCACATTCCAAAGCCAGGCATAGACTCGTTGAAGGTAATTCGAACTACAACTTGACTCAAGAGGGGAAACATCTCTACCCCTTTGAATTTGACGGTTACTTTTCTTGGAAAGTGGAGGGATGCATTGATTGTGTCATTTGTATGACATCATTTACTTCTATCATTTGACTCACCATGACTGCTCGCTTAATCCCACATCGGATGGCCATGATTACTTTCATTATGGATGGACAATTAGGATCAAATATGAGTTTTATAAACAGGCTTGGGCAGGTAGGGGATTTGCACTTTCCAATTTCTTTCGTCCTCTCATTCATTCCTTTTTGCTTTTCCACCCCTTTTCCTGCTAGTGGTGCATGCCTTGTCTTCTCCAGTTCTATTTGTTGTTGTCTAGGTGTTTCTCTTTCTTCAGCAACACCACTTCTTCTAGTTGGATTCCTCTAACATCAATAAGCCACTCTTTGCTCCCCTTTACATTTTTTCTTCCCTTTTTAGTTACTTAGGGCTTGGAGACCTCCTTTTATTATTGATTTTTCTTCCCACAACAATGGATTCTACCTGTGTCCCCTTTGGGTTTCACTTGGTTCATCTTTGCACCTTTCTTAGGACTCAGTAGGCACCGCCTAACCTAAGTATCTTGTCCTGTGACCTCCCCTTCCTATCTAATCACTTTTGAAATTTTTATTTCTCCTCAGTCCATCCCTTAAGGTTATTTATACTATGGGTAGGATGGACCCTCCCTCTCTATCGAGTGAGGCTTTGAACTAGGTGGAAGTGGCCAACGATTCCAAGGTTCAGGAAAAATCCCCTGATAAGGCCCAATCTTCTCGTCCTTTGGCTCGTCGAGCTAGATCTACCAATGGATCTACTCAGGCCAAGTCCTTCAATTATTCCCTAGTCGGATCTTACCTAGTTCACCTCTAGGTACTCTACAAGATTCTGAAGGGCACATACAGTGTTGTTGTAGACCAAGTCTATTGGTATGAACATGTTATGGCCATTCGCATTTATTTTCCTCTTCCTTTTTTTTTGTTCGTCTATTGCTCAACCATCCAAGGTTGGCACCTAATCAGCTGTAACACCCTATACCATGATGCACATATTACTGTGCACATGTCGCACTTAGAATGCTAACACATATCACATAATTTCTTACACACATAAGACCACTTATATGCACATATGTTGATCTAATCATTGACACAACTTTAGAAAGGCACCAATGAAAATGTAGAAAGAATCTGTGAGTGAAACTTATACTTGTGGATAGGTATGGAAGTCTTGAGTCCTACATAACAAACGGTGAGCGAAACAAACATTATACGAAAAAGTTAAAGGCAATTTACTAAGCAAGGAAAATAAAAGTCAAGGACATGACAAGTTCTGAAACTGTTCAAGACAGTTGGGATAACTTTATAAATAAATTTTTATTAATCCTGTTGGAATCACCCTACAAATAATATATTCTTAGAAAGATTTGAGTTTACTTTCCAATGCAACAAATGGTGAGTGAATTAAAGTTTTCAAGAAGTTATGACAATTTTCCCACTAAATGTCTTAGTCGTTTGGTATGGTTTGAATCAATATATTTTGAGATAACTTTAAAAATACACTAATAAAAATGTCATATGAATTAGAGAGCAAGCGATATATTTTTAGAAAGGTCTTGAAATGTACTTTCCAATAAAAAAAGGTGAAAAAGGTGAGTGAATCACAGTTTTGTAGAGAAAGTTATGGCCGTTTTCCCACCGGGTATTTGTGCTGAAAAATTAAAGGTGGGATGACATCATAAAAGCAAAAACTTCCATATAACTGCAATTTTTATAAAATTTTAAGGATTTTTTTCACTAGACACTTACCTAAACACGAAATTGGAGAATATAGTTGATATTTAGACCTATAAAAATGTAGAAACTCATAGGAGAGAGGATCTTTTGAAGAAGTTTGGCAAGAGTATGGATTTTGAAGAGGAAAGGCTGGGTTTTACAAATATTTGGGATTTTTTTTTCTGAAGAACAAAGCTAGGAACAAATTTTACATCAACCTAGAGAAAGGGGATACTAAATTAATTTCATTTTTGAATGTCATAGGTTCTTAGAACAAATCTAAACTTGTTTTCAATAGATCTATTATGGTTTTTAAATTGTTTTTAGCTAATATCAAAAGTTTTCAAAGGGGTTTTTTATGGTTTTTCAAGAATGTAAAATACCAAGTTTATTTTGTAAAATTATTAGGTTCTATATTGTTTTAGAATCATGTTCTACATGTTAGGGATTGATTTACTATAAGTTTTAATTTTTTTAAATTCTAAAGTCATTGATTTTAAAAAAGAAATTTTCTATTTTAAAGAACACAAGTACTTCTAGTTTTGATATTTGAATCCATAAGATCGTAGAGACCATTCGCTTATTTTTTTAAGAGTTGTATATGTTATATGTTGATTAATGATCTGAATGCATTATGTTCTTCATGATTATAGTACACATCTGATTGTTCCATAGTTTTGTGCTTTACAAGGATCAAGCATCTATGGTTTAAAATGTTATGGGTTTGCTTATATTCTGCTATAGATTGCTACATGTCTTATTCTACTACTGCTATTATTCTTTTTTATTGTTGGTCATTTTCTGCTAGAATTTTGTTATAAGCCACCCTTCATCGTCAAAGGGGAAACATTGATGATTCTCAGCACACCAAGCTCATGGTGTGAATGACCTTTTTACTGGGGATTATAAATGGTTATCATGTGGCTCTTTTCACCGGAGATAAAATTGGTGAATCATGTGGCTTTTACACTAGGGATAAATAGTGTAACTATTATCTGTATTGGCTTGTGTAATTGTGATATGTATTGTCTTATGTAATTGTTATGTGTATGGGCTTATGTATTCATTTTACATGTTTTGTTCTATTCAATTTAGTTATATGCTCATTCTGTTTAGATTATTTATATGCTTGTCTTTTAATGTTTTCAGTTCAATGTATGTTTATGTAACATTTAATTGTTCAATTTTGTACATTGATAAAAAGGTATGCAATTATCTATTTTATTTTGATTCATGTAAAGCCTTGATCCATCATTCCTTAGTTTATTGTTACGTGCTGAGTTTGTTAAGCTCACGACAAATTTGACATCATGGATGATGAGGAGATAGATGCATAGAGGTACTGGCAAGCAGGATTGCAGAGTTAGAATATTGGATTTATGCTATGAGACATTGGGATATTATTTTATTTTAGTTCAGTATTTTATTTCAATTTATTTGAAAAGAATGTAATAAGTTAATAGATTTTGGTTTTAGCTTGATATTTGATTTTTAAATAATGGTTTAATTTATGTCAGACTACTATTTTATGTGAATGGGAATGCCATGACATGATTATAGATTATTTTTCAGGTTTATGGAATTATAGAAATTTATTTATAGGTTGATTATGAGATATAGAGGGTTATGATTTATGATATGCAATTTCATTGCGTATGAAGAGAATTAACGAAAAAATTACATGGCATTTACAGGTTAATAATGAATGAATGAATATTTAATGTCATGTGTAAAAATTCATGGCCCTTCTAGTATGGGTTTTTGGGGTGCAACAGATTTGATATCATAGCTCAAGGTTTGAGGTTCTGTAGACATCTTTGAATGAGCTTTGGAAGTTTAGACTTAGAAGAAAAATATAAATTTTTAGTCTGAAACATTATAAAGAAGTATAGGAATAAAGTGAAGAAGAAAATCATAGGAAAAGAACATCAGAACATTGGAATGAGATCTTAAAAATTTATTAGAATTGAAAGTGATTTGATATGATATAGTTTTGATAAAGTCTGATATATTTGAGGCTGATTTGATAATTTTAGAGAAGTTTGACATTAAGTTTATTTAATTATTTTAAGGAAAAAATTCTATCCTGAATTGGTTTAGAGATTCTATAGACAAATAGAACCTAGAATTTAAGTTTGAGTTCTAGGTTATGAGTTTAGAAAGATATAGAGAATTAGAAACATAAAGAAGTAGGAAAATAGTGAAAGGATTATGATTAATTTGAATTTTGAAAGACCAAATCACAAGATTAATTGATGTTACATTGAAATCATTAGATTATGATCTAGTTATGTCCAATCTGCTTGGTAAGCTATGATTGCTGAGCTGGTATACAATTCATGTGTAGTTAAGATTGGGGAAGTTGAATTGTTGGCAGACATGATTTTATTAGATCTACAATACTTTGATGTCATCCTAGGCATGAATTGGTTAGCCACCCATCATGCTAAGATGGATTGTTATGGCAAGGAGGTGACCATTAGTATCCCCAATCAACTTGGGTTTGTAATCAAGGGAATACGAAGTTTTCCTAAGATGATTTGTATCTTACAAGGGGAAAGGTTATTGTGAAAATGTGGGATAGGGTACCTATCTTATATTATTGATGATCAGAAAAATGGAGTGCAGATTGAAGACATATCTATTGTTAGAGATTTCAACAATATGTTTCCTAAAAATCATCTAGGTCTACCAGTTGACAAGGAGATTGAGTTTGCAATTGAGTTAGTGGAAGGATGAGGATTGATGTTATTGTTTTTGAAAGAATTGAGTTAATGTACCTTGATGACTATGTGATAGTTACTAAATGATTTGATTAGAAAGAGCTTAAGGTGCACTTAAAAGAATTGATAGACAAAGCGTTTGTGCACCTCATGGCGATTAGTGCACTTGTTTTGTTTGTGAAGAAAAAGGATGGAACCATGAGGTTGTACATTGATTACCGATAGTTGAACAAGGTAATAGTGAAGAGTGAGTATCCTTTGCCAAGGATAAATGATATGTTTGATCAACTACAAGGTGCCAAGGTCTTTCCTAAGATTAACCTTAGATATGGATACCATTAACTATAGATTAAAAATGAGGATATCCCAAAATTGTCTTCCATACTAAGTATGGACATTATGAGTTCCTAGTCATATCTTTTAGATTGATAATGCACCTACAACATTTATGGACATTATAAACATGGTATTTAGACCTTATCTAGATTAGTCTATCATTATATTCATTGATGATATTCTGATTTATTCAAACAGTTTAGAGGAACATGAAGAACATCTAAGGATTGCACTGTAGACATTGAGAGACCACAAGAGATATGCTGAATTCAACAATTGTAAATTCTAGTTAGACAAAGTGGGTTTTTTGGAACAGCTCAATGGATGGAATTTATATAGATCTCAAGAAGATTGAGGGAGTGATTGATTATTCTAGACCTACAAATGTGATTAAGATTCATAGCTTTTTGGGATTTGTTAGATATTACAAGAGATTTGTTGAAGGATTCTTTAGCATTGTGGGTCCTTTGACAAAGTTGACACAAAAGAATGCTAAGTTCATCTGGAACGAAGCATGTGAGTATAGTTTCTAAGAACTGAAAGACCGTCTGGTTTATGCACCGATCCTTACCTTACCATCTAACACAAAAAGTATGTGATCTATAGTGATGCATTCAGAAAAGGTGTTGGCTATGTTTTGATGCAAGACTTAATACAAGATAAGAAAGTTATTGCATATGCATCTAGATAGCTTCAACATTATAAGCAAAATTACCCAACTTATGATTTAAAATTTGCTACGATTGTTTTTGCGTTAAAGATTTGGAGGCATTACTTGTATGGGGAACCTTATGAGATTTATACAAATCATAAAAATCTGAAGTATTTGTTTTTACAAAAGGGTCTAAATTTAAGGTAGATAAGATGGCTTAAGTTGATTAAGGATTATGATTGTATTATCTTTTATCATCCTGGAAAAACCAATGTAGTTGTTAATGCATTGAGCCAGAAATCTTCTAGCAATTTGGCATGTATGGTAACACATTTAAGAGTATATCCAGTTTTGAATGATAAGATCAAGGCAGCTCAAAGTTTAGACCTTCAGATTTAAAAAATTATAGAAGAGGTCAAGAAATGATAGAAAACATATTTTTCCCTTAAGGGAGATGATTCTCTTTGGCATGGTAAATGGTTGTGTGTTCCTAAAGACTCTAAACTTAAAAGAGAAATTATGAAAAAGGCACATGGAATTTCTTATGTAGTTAATCCAAGGAGTACAAAGATGTACAATGACCTAAAAGAGTACTATTGGTAGAATAACATGAAGTAGAAAATTATGGATTTTGTATCCAAGTGTTTTACTTGTCAACTTATGAAAATAGAACACTTATATGTTGGAAAGAAGTTGGGGAAAGAAAGTTACTTGGACCTAAATGGGTATAAGTGACAACTAAGAAGATTTGGGTTATTCGTAAGAGATTGCTTATAACACAAAGTAGATAAAAGATTAATGTGGATTAGAGAAGAAGAGAACTTGAATTTCATATTAGAGAACATGTATTTCTAAAGGTATCTTCATCCAAGGGTATCATGAGATTTGGAAAGAAAGAAAAATTAAGTCCTAGGTTTATTCAACAGTTTGAAATTATGAGGAAGATGAGAGAAGTTGATAATGAATGGGCGTGGTCACCAGATTTGTCGCATGTCCAAAATGTATTTCACATATCTATGTTGAAGTAAGTACATGCATGACCCATCTCATGTGTTAGAATCTGAACCACTATGAATCAATAAAGACTTGTCCTATGATGAGCAACCGGTTCAGATCTTAGACAGGAATAAATTATTCATTCCAAGGTAATTCCATATGTCAAGGTATAATAGAGGAATCATTCCGTAGAAGAAACAACTTGGAAAGGTGATGACGAGATGAAGGAAAAGTATTTACACTTGTTTCGCACTCAAGGTATGTCAAATTCAGTGATTAAATTTATTTTAAGAGGGGAGAGTGTAACACCCCACATGATAACACACATATTACTGTACATGTGTCACACTTAGAATGCTAACACATATCACATAAGTTCT
>JAOXJP010132545.1:0-13562 GCA_025762735.1 Platanus orientalis | reverse complement strand
GTCAAGGTCTTACCATTGGAGATAAATACCATGTGCAATATTATATCAAGGTCAAGTTATGGTCAAGGTCCTGCCATTGAGGATAAAAAATGTGTAATATTCTATCAAGGTCAAGTTATAGTTAAGGTCCTATCATTGGGGATAAATATAATATGCAAGTTTCTATCAAGGTCCTACCATTGGGGATAAATACAATGTGCAACTCTCTATTAAGGTCCTTCCATTGGGGATAAATACAATGTGCAAGTTTTTATCAAAGTCCTACCATTGGAGATAAAAAACAATGTGCAACTTTCTATCAAAGTCCTGCCATTGGGGATACATACAATGTGCAACTTTCTATCAAGGTTCTTTAGCTAGGGATATAATACAATGTGTCAAGGTGAACAAAAGTGCAAGAAAAGTATAAAGTAAGTGAAATAAGAGTGTAAACAAGTGAATCCAAGTGTGTATAAAGTGTAAGGTAAGTGGAAGAAAAATGTAAGCAAGAGTAAGAAAATGATACCAAGTAATTAAGTATGCATTAGTAAGGGTATGTGACTTTAAAGGTCGCACTATTAAGAATGAAACTGTATCAAGGAAGAAAGGGAAGCTTATAAGACACAAAAATGAGTGAAAATCATGATAAGAAGATAAACAAAGGTTTATAAGAAAGAAATAATGTTAAAGAGAGAAGAAAAACATATAGGGTTTAAAGGAAAAGTAAAGTTACAAGTCATGTAAAGGAAGAAAAACATCAAGACTAAGAAATGAAAATACCTAAAATTTCATAAGTAAGAAAAAGTTCATAAGTTATGTAAAGAAGAAAGTTTCATGAAAGGGAAAAAAGTACATAAGCTACTAATAAAAAAATAAGTCATTGATACGAGTAATTAAAGAAAAGGTTAAAAAAGAGTGAAATCACAAATTCTTTAATAAGAAGATGAAAACCTATAAGATATGTATGGAAAGAAGAAGATGTAGCCTTAAGAAAATGATAAGGAAAGACTAAAAGAAGGATAATGAAAACTATTTGAAATGATAAGTGGAATCTAATAAAGTGATAAATAAATATTAAGACAAGGACAATGAAAGCTAATAAGTGATAAGTGAAGACATGACGAATGATAAGTAATAAATAAAAAGGCGAATGATAAGTACTAAGATAATAATAGACTTGTTGAATATGAGAGCAGAATTTCATGTCTCATTATGCATATGTATTATTATAATTGCTAATTACTTAAGAATGATGTTTGTCTAGTTTAAAATGATTCAAATATGTATATTCATATTATGAAAGTATAATCTATACATGAGAAATGAATAGAAATGCTTATTGGGATGTACACCAGTCATCTTCATTATGAATGGATTATGAAATGGTTACCTTGTGATTGTAAACACATATTGCTATGCATGTTGCCATGCAAATATATGAGAATAATACCATGTATAGGTAGAATCATGCATATGGTCATATGTAGATGTTAGAAGAATGTCATATGTAAATAGAATCATGTGTATTGTTATGTATAATTTCTATTGAAGAACCATGATAATGAGTATATAGATCTTGTGATGATCAGTAGTTGATGTATGTACACTAGCATATGCCTATACGCTAGAAATTGGTATGTATTCTATATGGAGATATATATTCAGTATTTTTATATTGAAATATTCGTGTTTTATCCGTTCAATTTCTGTAGTAGGATTTGTATACCTACTTACGAGCCGTGGATCTCATCCATCCATACCATTTTTTTAGGTGATGTTTAGTGTAGGTACACCATTTGGAATGCCTAGAAGTCGAAAGGGAGACATGCAGTTGATACTTTCTCTTTTAGTCATTTTAGTTCATTGTTAGACTCTTACTTTATATTAAACTTTACAATAGGCTGTATTAAGTTTGAAGTTTAGACTTTAAGATTTGTAGTTTTGTGATTTTAGATTTGAGATGTGATGATGGAAGATTAGTAACATGATAATTAATATGTTTAAATATTATGGTTTATTTTCACTACATCTTTATGATTATGTTTAGATGTTATAGTTTATGATTCCACTGCTTATATTGTTTTAAGGTAAATGTTAAGTATTCTATGAAGATCATAGGTTCAGCTAAAAGGCTTAAATTTATAGTCAGTTTCGTATAGATTCGGTTTAGTAGCGACCCTATTTCATGCCCAAATAAGGCTATGAAATTTGGAGTTGTTACAGATGTTGCTGTTCTTACCAATGTGGGAGTGCTCCTTATTAAGTTGGTTTGCCTTAGTATACCCACATTACTTCAAGCTTTGGCTCTAGAGCTTCTTGAGCCAGGCCAAACACAAAAGGGTTTCTTCTAGGGATAATTCAAACCACACCTCTCAATGAGATACTAGCTAAGTAGAGCTAAGAGGGAAGCATAAGAGAGATTCTTGAAGAACTGTCAAGCTTTGAGCTCCAGCAATGGAGGAGAAAACCTTTTCACTTTTGGAGGTTCACTTATGGTAAAGAAAATAACATCCTCTTGAATGCTTGAAGTGTTTTTCCTAAAGGAAAACTTTTCTTTTTATAGGGGATGGAAAACATTCACAATCCTTGAATTAGAATCTTTTCAAATAGGCAAGAAATACTAGCCTTTAATTCAAAATGAGATTTGGTGCTCTTAACATTTTCCCAGATGTGACTATTTATAGGGTTTGCTCCCGGTCATGAGGTCCTTTTTAGTGGGGACTTGTCGACTTGGGGTAAGATAGGGTAAGGCCTCGAGGCTTAGTCCATAACCATGCCATGATCGATTATAGACTTTATGTGTAACACCTCGTATTGCACTAAAGGGGTAAAATCATAATTTCACCTTTATAAGGATAAAATTATCCTTTCACTTGCTTATACAGACCTTAAAGTGGTTTAGGAACCCATCAGACCAATTTAGAAGTATAGAACCCAAGTTGAACCTTAAACTATTCAAGTTCGGAAGTTTTCTTAACTACATAATTGGGGTAACTTCCCAGGTCCACTGACACCAATCTCGAGGTAACTGGAGTACAAGACATACCTTGTTGGAAAGTTCGTAGAGTCTTATTTCTAATGCGATAAATGATGCCCAATTTTGAGTTTTCTAGAGAAAGTTACGGCCATTTTTCCCAGAGCGGGTTTTGTTGAAAAATCTGGGGACTCTCAGGTTTCTCAAGTGGAGGGCTCACCTATTTGGGGGAGGGCTCTTGCTCCCAAAACCAGAAAAATAAAAAAAAGGTTAAAAAATTCCCAAAAAGTGATTTTTTGATGTAACACTTGCTTATTGGTCCCCCAAACATGTGGGATCTCATATTGGACAAGTTATAACCCTACTAAAACCTAAATTAGGTCATTTTCTATTAATCGAAGAAAATAGGAAAGGGTTAGGGAAGGTTGGAAGTTAAGTGTGGGAGTTCTTCCCTAATTTGGTAAGTTTTACTTCTAACCATGAAAATTCTTCTAGAATAGATTATTTTTTTACTAGAATTTCTTAGTTTCATTCAGTTAATGTTAAATCTATTATAATATTGTAGAGCAAGGTGATTTGGAAAGGTAAAGTGAAGGCTTCATTGCCTAGAAGCTTTTGGATTGAACTTGGTAAGAATATCTAGCTTTCTATGGATGATTTGATATACTTCTTATTTGGATTCCTTTGCTCGTATTTTGGTTATGGAAACTCATTGAAATCTCAAAAAACTATGTGAATCATTGAATCTAAGTTTCTTGTAAAAATATCTAGCTTTCTATGGATGATTTGATATACTTCCTATTTGGATTCCTTTGCTCCTTGTGTTTTGGTTATGGAAACTCATTGAATCTAAGCTTCTTGTAAGAATATCTAGCTATCTATGGATGATTTGATATACTTCCTATTTGGATTCCTTTGCTCATTGTGTTTTGATTATATAAACTCTTTGGAATCATTGAAAATAGGTGAAAATCTATGCTCTAAGCCATTGAACCTTGTGATTACTAGAATATAAGCTTCCCTACTAAGTAGACCTTATTTACTATGGGTGAATTGATGTTGACCCCTATTTGGATTTCATATTATGTGATACTAAACCACGTAAACCTTTGAAATGTTTGGAAATCTATGAATCCAATCCTTTGAAACATCTTTAGATCCATGAATTTCAATTTGTTTAGTAAGCTTCGTGCTTCTTATGCTTGAAATGACTATCTTCTCATTAGAATCTTTGAAAATTCTGTAGACATATGATTTAGACCATTGATTCTTGTTTTCTCTCTAGACCTACACCTATTATGTGAAAGATAATTGATCTTAGACATTGTGTAGACCGATTTCCTTTAAGGAATTATTGAATCTTTGAAAATCTATGTGAAGTTGTGAACCCTTCAAGATCTATTCTATTCATGACCAATTTGGAAGGTAATCTTGCCTAGTCTTTTGTTTGGAACACTAGGAGTGTTATTGGTTGATCTATGTGACTTGATTCATTAGAATATACGTAAAATTTTTACGTAAATACATTGAACTCATTGAATCTATTAAACTCTATGCCACCTATGTGATTATGTAAACTATGTGAACCTTCAAAACCCATTACATGTTTGAATCATTGACTCAACGAGACATCTTAGTGAATCATTATGACTTTGAACTTATGAATATTGAATTGTACATTAACATCGAATCTAAGTGAACCACGTACCCTTGAAATGACTGATTTATGGAATGTGATGTTTACGAATGCTTTACATTTTATAGAAATAGTTTGATTATTGAAACCATGTGGACCTTTAGATTTATTGATGTAAACCTCTTTTTGGATTTTGAATATATGAACTATATGGGCTCCACTCGTACGGTGATATACGAGCACTCAGAGATATATGAGCCCCACTCATAGGGCGATATGAGAGCACTGGGAGATATGTGAGTCCCACTTGTTGGACTATATGCGAGCACTCGAAGATATGTGAGCTCCACTTGTAGGGTTATATGCGAGCATTCGGTGATATGTGAGTCCCACTTGTAGGACGGTATGCGAACACTCGGAGATATACAAGCCCCACTCGTAGGGCTATATGCGAGCACTTGGAGATGTATGAGCCCCACTTATAGGGCTATATGCGAGCATTCGGAGATATGTGAGCCCCACTCATAGGGTTGTATACAAGCACTCAGAGATATATGAAACTATTTAGACCTTTGAACTTATTGATGTGGACCTTTTGGGCTTTGAGCCTTTTGATCATGTGGGCCTTGACACTGGCTAAGTGTGTCTTTTTGAACTTTCGCATATTGAACTTTGGACTCATTCGAATATTGAACCTTGTAAACTCCGAACACTTTGAATCTTTGAATTCTAAATTTTGAATATCTGAATATTGTGAACCATGTGGATTCTAAACACTTTAAACATCGAATTCTAAACACTTCAAAATTATAGAACATTGAATCTCTTAGGACTAACATATGTCATCGGGTTTGTAAGTTTTGACCTCCGCATTGAATTATTATTAGAATATAGATCTTTGTATTGAACCATTGACCTTTATGTGATATGTGACTATTGATATTTCTGTACTAGCATGATTGTGAATACTACTTTGAAATCTATTTAACTTTGTATTGATATTTGGAAATGCTAGTATTCAAATGTGTTCTTGATGTCAGATTATTTATAGTCTACTGGATTTCTTACAGGTTGGGACTAACCCAACCGTTTATTTTTTAGACTGATCATTGATGCAGGTCCCTCCTCTGAGAGACTCGATTCGACATACTCTACTTCTCTACTTTTATGTTGTTTGTTTTAGGCATGTTATTAGACTCTTTGTACTGGGGTTATATTTTGGATTATTAGACATTTGTTTCCCTCTTGTTTATTTAGGGTGAGAGGGCACCCCAATGACGTAGCTATTTGATATATTTACTATATTGACTATCTGTGGAGATTATAGTACTGCTTTCATTTTGAGACATTGATATGATACTACTTTGACCACGTGGTTTAGATTATGCTTCCGCACACTTCCGTTCTGAATATGT
Organism: Platanus orientalis; assembly: GCA_025762735.1. Lineage (NCBI taxonomy): Eukaryota > Viridiplantae > Streptophyta > Magnoliopsida > Proteales > Platanaceae > Platanus > Platanus orientalis. The sequence continues at coordinate 7,558 of JAOXJP010132545.1, read as the reverse complement.
GTGACTATTGGATATTGAGTATGCTTCCATAATCTTTTGAAATCTAATTGACAAATTAAATGGACTCATAAGATCCTACGAAAAAAAATTAAGGGTGAATTTGTGGACCATATCAGATCTTATTTATGGGCCAGGATTTGGGCCAATTACTATGTGGATTATTGGATTTATGAATAGTAATAAATTTGAATATGGAGTGATACGGATCCATATACGAATCCGGGTTTGGGGGCGTTACATTATGACAGGTCACGAAGGGTTAGGACCCAACCTCATGATCGATCACGGGGAAGAGGCCCATCTCTCGGGTCCTCCATTTCTCTAGGTGTGGTCGGTCATGGACTTTGTGACCAGTCACAAATAAGTAAAATTCCATTTTTCTTGGTTATGATCCCAAGTGAGTGCTAATGGACATGGGTCCCTTTCAAGGGTTTCCTACATTTGTAAAGATACATTTTGGTCCATACTACATACATCCAATGATGCTACATGCTACATGCTACATGCATGTCTTCCATTGTATTTACCTATGGATTGACAAATGATGCCAATGCATAAACAATCTCCCCTTTTGTCAATTCCATAGAAAAAAACCATACTCCTAGTGATTGCCACTAGGCTCACTAGCCCATTCCCCCAAAATACATCAAGGAGGCACAAATTATTCATCACCTAAACTACATCAAAGGGCATATTTGCCCAATCCCCCAAACTATATGCCAATCACCATCATTACAAGATACATAAAAAAAAATACATTTAGCTCTTATCTTGAGTATCTTGAACTACTCACAATCACCTACACACAAACACATATACCTTCCTCAAGCCAGTGTGAACTAAATATATGAAAAGAATATAAATGATGTGCATGTGAGCAATGATGAAGCCAATGCATTGCATTAAGAATTTTTCACTTTAGTTTAATGTTGGCATTAGTTTTAGTTTGGAAATTTCTCTCCAACAAGTATACTCCCCCATAAGTATACACCCCCACATACTATACTCCCCCATAAGTACAGAACATCTCCAAGAGAGTATAATATTTCTCTCCCTTTTTGCCATGAATTGGCAAGGACTAGCAAAAATATAGATAAGAGGTCATAGTATATAGACAAACAATGCTAGAGAAAAGGTCATTGGATTAATTCAACAAAAAGTGAGTACATATAGATGTTAGACTAAACCAGGCTACATAGTCCAAGGCCTTACAGATAAAATTAAAAAAATGACCTCATGTTCACAATCGAATAAAGCAACCAAACTAGGAGATGCTTAGTCATCTCCTTTCTCATACTTGGAGCCCTCTAATTCTTGTTTCTCTTCATCTCCTTCATCATGACCACCATCACTGTGGTCAATTACAGACTTCTCAAAGTTCCCACCATCAGTAGGATCCATCTCCTCATCATCTCTCCCTCCTTAAGCAGCACCTTCTTCATTAGTCTCATCGGTGAACTCCTCATCAGGGTAGTTGGCAGTGTTATCACTGGCTGACTCTAGGATCAGTGTGTTCTCAGGAGTATACACCTAAGCTGTGACCATCTTGAGGTTGGAGAAGTTGTGCTTCTGGTTTTGAATGACCCTCGACAGTTTTTGAATCACTGTGTAGAGTAGGGACATGACTGTGGCCTAGTGGTGGCAGTTGTAGCCTTAGCAGGATTGAACTTGAGTCCTTTCTTCTAAGGATTGCTCACATCCTCAATGAGGTTCATCCTCTTTAAATTGCTAATTGTGAAGGGAGGAGTAGGCCACTTCTCTAGAGCTAGAACCCAAAAAGGTACCATATTGGCTTGAAGGATCTTGGTGATGAGAACTGGGAAGGGGATGCTCCCAGTTGAGTGCATGGCTATGGTTGTCTTTAACAACATGTGATAGATGATTGAGGGCATATCAATCTTAGGCCTTTCAATGGTCCTGTCGATCAAGTATGCCATCTGTAAGGTGAGGCTATTCCGGTGTGTAGTTAGGAGGAGGTTGTATAAAAACACCATGTGGAGGAACTTGACAATGGGCTTGCAACGCTTGTAGGGGAGCTTGCAACCCCAACTGATGTACTGCAGACACAGTCTATCAGTCATGGCACAATTTTCTACCAGTGTCATCTTCTTGATGGGATAGGTTATCCTATTTGCCACTCTAGGAATCTTGAGGATCTTCATAATGTAGTCAGTGTTGATGTAGATGGGAACCCCGAAAACCTCGAAATAAAATGAGAAATCTTCATTATTCTCTGAGAATACATTATACTAGAAAATTCTCACCTCCTCATCTTGGATGGGACCTTGTAGGTTGAAGAATGTAATCCACCCATAGTCATCCAACTGCTCATACAATTGCAACATCTTTAGGACATCGAACTCCACATTGTGCTCAATCACAAATTAGCGCTTGGAGAACATCTTCTAGAAGCCTTATAGGTTCTTGGCATCTCTAAATACAAATCATCTTTAAACCCTTTGGTTCATTTGGGAGCCTGAGAGCTTTCCCTAACAAGGCATTTTCCCTTCATAGCCTGAGGGGGATTTCCTTGGGCTGTACCTCCTTTGGAGGACTCGGAACCGCGGGTTGTGAGCTTCTTCCACACCATGGTTGTGATTTGGAGATTATCTAATAAGCACAGAGGTAGGGAAGATGAAGAGGGAAGGGGAAGAACTTCAAACGCTTTGAAAAATAGTGAAAATGATGGATTTTATTGGTTTGAAGGGTTTTAAGTTCGCATGCATTTCACTGGAAAAAATTTCCCTCATGACCGGTCATACTCTATGACTGGTCATAAACCCCATGATCGGTCACAAATCCTAGGTTTCCCGCGCTTCTGTGTGCATGGCTATGTTACCACCCATGGGCATAATACTTAGGCTCATCAGGTAAGCTCTAAGCACCCTAATTAAAGTCACTAGGACTAAACCTATTACACATAACCCAATGGCACTCCTCAACTTTTCAAACCTTTTTGAATCAAGAGGTTTTGTCAGAATATTAGTCAATTGGTCTTCCATTTACACATGATCTAAAGACATAACCTTCTCCTCCACCAGTTGTCTGATGAAGTGGTATCTAATGTTAATGTGTTTGGTCCTTGAGTGCTGAACTAGGTTCTTGGAGATGTTAATTGCACTCTTGTTATCCCCAAATGGACTTATAGTCCCTTATGACAACTCATAGTCTCTAAGCATTTGCTTCATCCAAAGAAGCTGAATGCACCCATTGCCAACTGTAATGTACTCAACTTCGGTAATTGAAAATGAGAGAGTTTTGTTTCTTTCTATGCCAAGAAATAAGACTATTGTCAATGTAAAAACAATCTTCAGTTAAGTTCTTGTGATCCTCCACATTGTCTGTCCAATCAGCATCTGAGTATCCCACAATTTCAGATGTAGTGTCAAATGGGTAGCATAACCCAAAGTCCATCATCCCGTCGACATAGATGATTATCTTTTTTACTGCTTTAAGGTGTGACTCCTTTAGAGATGCTTAGTATTTAGTGCAAGAACCTACACTAAAGGATATGTTAGGTTTGCTCGTTGTCAAGTAAAGTAAGCTTCTTATAATACTCTGGTAGTATGTGGAATCTACCTTAGCACCATTAAGATCCTTGGTGATCTTGTCACTTGTGCTGATTGGAGTGTTTTCCAGTTTGGATTCATGCAATCTAAATTTTGTGACTAAGTCTTTAGCAAAATTAGTTTGGCTCATAAATATGCCATCCTTAGTTTGCTTCATTTGAAAACTTAAGAAGAACCATAGTTCTCCTTCCATACTCATTTCAAATTTTGAATTCATTGTTTGGTCAAAACCATGTGACATTTCATGACTTGTGGACCAAAAAATGAGTCATCAACATAGATTTGTACTATGAGTATGTGACGATTTTGTTTCTTGATGAAGAATGTCTTATCCACACTCTCCTATCAAAATGGTGATCAAGAAGGAATCATGTGAGCCTCTCATATCATGTTCTTAGAGCTTGTTTGAGGCCATATAAAGCCTTCTTGAGCCTATATACATAGTTCGGCAAGTGAGGATCCATAAATTCCTTCAGTTGCTCTATGTATACTTCTTCTTGGAGTATCCCATTTAAGAATGCATTCTTAACTTCCATTTGGTATAGTTTAAATTTTAATTAACATACAATGGACAAAAGAATCATAATGGACTCCAATCTAGTAACATGGATAAATGTCTCCTCAAAGTTAATACCCTCAATCTGGGCATACCCCTTTACCATAAGTCTAGCCTTGTTTCTAGTCATTATACCATGTTCATCATGTTCATTTTTAAAGATCTATTCGGTGCATATAACATTCTTGTCAGAGGGTTTCTCAATTAGGAACCCCACATCATTCCTTCTAAGCTGATTAGGTTCCTCTTGCATGACCATGATCTAATCCAGATCATTTAGAGCATCCTTTACTCTTTTAGGGTCCATCTTGGACGTGAAACAAAAATAAATTAGAATGTTTTCTACTTGTCTTCTCTTCTTCACTCCAGTGTTTGAATCACCAATGATGTCACCTCAAGACAATCCTTTGGTGAACTACTTCTCCTTGGGATGAGGTTGAACTTCTTCAACTTCATCCTTAGAGCTAGATTGAGATGTGAGCTCCTCTTGGCTTTGTTGAGGTTCTTCAATCTCTTTTGGAGGTGAAGTCTTAACCTCATGGTTTGAGAACACAACATGTATATTTACTTATACTTATGTTGACTCATGATCATCTACCGTTACATTGATTGGCTCTTCCATTGTGAGAGTCCTTTTGTTGTAGACATATTAGGCTCTACTAGAGTTGGAGTATCCAAGGAAAATAGCCTCATCACTATTCTTATTAAATTTTCTAAGGTATCCTCTACCCCTAAGGATATAACACGTGTTGTCAAATAATTTAAAGAATTTAACAGTTGGATTTTTCCCACTCTATAACTCATAGGGTGTTTTGTTTGTACCGGGTCTACAGGAGACACGGTTTGAGACATAGCAAGTGGTGCTAATTACCTCGGCCCAAAATATCTTGGCTAAGTCTTTGCTTGTAAGCAAAAATGTAGCCATGTCAAGTAGAGTTCTATTCTTCTTTTCAGTAACTCCATTTTGTTGTGAAGTTTTACAAGCTGAAAACTCATGCTTGACTCCCATCTCATCACACCAATATGAGAATTTGTGATTCTCGAATTCCCTTCCCTGGTTGCTCCTAATGCGTTTGATGGTTAATTATTTTTTCACTTGAATTCTATTATAAATGTTTAAGAATTCATTGAAGTCTTTGGATTTCTCTCTTATGAATGTTACCCAAGTGAATCTTGAGAAATCATCAAACACCACTATGAAGTATCTCCTACCAGTTAGACTCTTCGTTCTAGTTGGACCAGTCACATTCATGTGGAGAAGCTCTAGGGGTCTAGATGTCCCTATTTGTAAAGTATTGTTGTGAGGGACTTTAGTTTGTTTTCCCATTTGACAACATTTGCACAACAGATTATCAGTCTTGCTTAGCTTGGAAAGGTCCTTGATTATTCCCTTCTTGCTAAGTCTTGTAAGATCCCTAAAATTGAGATGACCTAATCTTTGATGCCAAAGATGGGTCTTGTCCTTTTGGGATATAAGACAAGTGTTTCTTATTTGAGGATGGGGATCTATGACATAACAATTGTCACTTGTCCTTACACCTTCGGCTAGGATATCACCTTTCTTGTGATCTATGATCACATGACCTTCCTTTTCAAATTGGACTTGATAGTCCTTGTCACAAATTTGGCTTATGTTAACCAAATTGTGCCTGAGATGTTGCACATGAAGAACTTCGGTGAGTCATGGAATGCTGGGGGTAACTATGGTTCCTACCCCAAGAATCTTAGCAGTGTTTCCATCATCAAATGTGACATATCTGCCTTAAGTTTTTTTAAGTTGTCCAAATAGTTCCCTCTCACCGGACATGTGCCTTGAGCACCCACTATTAAGATACCATTTTGATGTGCTTCTGGCTCTTAATGTAGTTTGAATGATCATGCACTTTGGTTCATCCTTCCTTGCCCATTTTCTTTTTCCCAAGTGGGTTTAGAGGCTTGCCTATTAGCACTTTAATATTGGGCCAAATCCTTCTTTCTTTGAAGGTTCCTATTTTTAGCATTTTGAAAATAGTTTTTCTTGTCGTAATTCTTCTTATTTTGAATTTTTCTTGAGGAATGCATTCTTTGGGATTTGGTGTCATTTGCCATTTTTTTTTTACAATCCACCTTAATATAACCTTCTGAGCCATGATAGGAACAATAGAATAGAGGCCTTCTAGGTGTATAAGATTGTGTTTTCTTCCTTCTAAATGGTTCATTATAGAAGGATTGTTGGTATCTTTTAGGTTGCCTTGTTTGACTAGGTTATCCATTGGTCATCCTAAAAGTGGAGGCATTCCCTTAGAATCTTCTTGAAGTAGAAGCCTTGTTGGCTTGAAACTTGTTCTATATCTCATTAGTATAGGAATAAGGTTGTGGTTTAATCTACTCTTAACCACTTAGGCATAAGATCGAGATTGGGGTTGCATTGATCTTTCCCGAGTTCTACCTTAACTCATGAGAGCTTTACCCTTGAGTGAGGTAGTTGGTCTTTTCTCAGCCTTCCTTGACCTTTGATAAGGTCTTTGAGGCTCCACATTTTCCTTTCCCTTCTTTGAAGGTTATGGAGGAGGTTGAGTTTTCTCAATAGTTTTGATAAAGACATTTTAGACCTTTATGTAAAGGAAGAGGCATTGGCTTCGGCATTGAAACCAAGTCCCATCATGTCTCCACAATCCTTGCCCATGGTGAGCATTTTCTCAAGGTGTTCATATCCTTGATACACCATGGCTACGGACTTCCTCTTGTATTCCTCAAGCTCCTTGATTTTCTTGAGGTAGTCAAGGGACTTCCTTGTGAGTTGAGCACAAGTCGTGTTGAGATACTTTTTCCACTCATTAAGGTCTTGACTTGATCTTCCAACTCTTGGATGAGTGAGTCATCACTACTTAACTTATTATTCTCCTCTTCTATGGTTTTGAGCTTCTCTTCAAGTTCAAAAACCTTATTAGAATTTTTTTAAACCTTGTTAGACAATTTTTGGTTGTCCTCAAGAAGTATTTTTTTCTCGTATTTCCTATTATCTTTTTCTAGACCTAGAAAAAGTTTAGCTTCACTAAGCTTCTTTTCTAGTTCTACAATCTTTAGGCTCATTTCCTCCTTGGAACAAAGAAGCAAGTAGTTATCTTTGGAAAGACCCTTTTCCTTTTCACTTTCTAAAGAGGACTATTGTTTAAGGATGGAGATGGTGCCTTCTAGGGATTTTAACTTTTTAGGCAAATCATTAATTTTCCTCTTGATTTGTTTAATTTTCTTTCCCAACTCAATACTTTCTTGTGCATCATACGTTTTATCCTCTTCTTCATCATCTTCCTTATCATCACTATTATAGTCACTTGTGTCCAAAAGTGAGCTCATAGGAGTGTTAAAAGCCATGAAATATTTAATCTCTCGTGAAGGAGCTTCCTCACTACTTTGTGACTCATTCTATGATACCTCAGAATTGTCATCCCAA
>JAOXJP010132534.1:0-13562 GCA_025762735.1 Platanus orientalis | reverse complement strand
GAGATAGAAGTGGGGTATGGCAACCCCAGCCACTCCCACACTTCTCTCTAAGAGAGGTAAGTGAGAGTTGGCTTGGTCGCCACATCCCTACAATCAAGGGATTTGATTCCCTTGATTTATTTTTATTTTTTTTATAATATCTCAATAATCTCCTACTTATTATAAAATATATTTTGAAAACAAATATTAAGGGCTTTAAAGAGAGGTCGTTGCCTATAAGTAAAGGTGGAGTCAACCTTGAACCTTTACATAGTGTAAACAATAGATTGTTGTCTTTTAAGACTCAATGGACAAAGCCTTGAACCGTTTTTTATTGACAAACAACTTTGTCACACACATAGTCCTCACAGCAAGGTTTTACTCATTCATACAGATTAATAGTTTAAGGTCATTTCTATATCCCGATTCACTGAGTGCTTTAGAGAACTTGAATCTCATAGAAAGTGATCAACTTTCACACTCAGATAAGTGAGTTTATATCACAAGTATATAAATGCCCCAACCGAAAATGGATATATAGAACTCATTAAGAGAACTCAATATCTCAACCTTCATCATCTGTGAGAACACATTCACGGGCTAAAATCACATTGTTCTACAAGAACCACCTTCTGTAAGAACACTATACACCATCTACAAGTAATCCTTTTGTAGACTTGCCATAGAAAGGGATAAATTTTATTAATATGAAAAATTGTGCTTACAACTGGTTTATCAGGTTTGTTATCCCATTAGACCTGTTTAACATACAATGTTGTCAAGTTGGTTTTCCATTGAACCTAGGACAGTCAGGTTAGGTTTCTACCAAATATACCTTTTTACAAGCTTATTAGTATCATTCCCTTCAACGTACAGGAGGTTAACTCCTTATTAAGGCCTTTAGATAACGAGTCTGTCAAATTCTCTTTGGACTTCACATACTGTACAGCCACAATGTCGTCAATTATAAGGCACCTCACATTATTGTGCTTCAGGCGTACGGTCCTAGCTTTTCCATTATAATTCTCACTTTCTGCTTTGAATATAGCAGCTTGATTATCGCAATAAATGGTTATTATCAGCATAGGTTTATCCCATATTAATACATTTACCAATACATTTCTCAATCATTCTGCTTTACCTCCTGCTAATGACAGTGTTACAAATTCTGAGTCCGTTAAAGAATAGGTCAAACATGTTTGTCTTTTGGATTTCCAGAAGATAGAACCTCCAGATAATGTATAAATCCAAGCAGTCACTGATTTGGACTCATCCAAATCCGAATTCCAAGTAGCATTGTCATATCCCTCAACTATAGTGGGATGTTTGCCATAATGTAGGTCATAGTTCATGGTTCCTTTCAGATACCTCATAATTGAATTCAATGCACTCCAGTGAATACTACCTTGATTACTCATATATCTACTCAACATACCTACTGTAAAGGCAATGTCTGACCTAGTGCAGTACATGGCATACATTAAACAACCAATAACTTGTGAGTATTTGTATTGTGATACACTATCTCATTTATTCTTTGTCAACCTTGGGTTGTGATTCACCGGTGTAGGTGTCAGATCACATTCGAACATGTCAAATCTTCTAATAATCTTTTTAATATAGTTTTCACAATCCCATCATCATCTCGGATGATCTTGATTCTCAAGATAACTTTTGCAACCTCCAGGTCTTTCATGTCGAATATTGACGAGAGAAACCTCTTTATGTCCTCGATACAAGATAAATCAGTTCCAAAGATGAGCATATCATCAACATATAGACTGATTATTACACATGACTCTCCATTGGTCTTTGAATAGACACACATATCTTCGTTGTTGGATTTGAATCCATTGTCAATGAGAGTTTTCTGGAATTTGTCATGCCATTGCTTGGGTGTTTGTTTTAATTCATATAAAGATCTTATCAACTTGTATACTTTTTTTTCTTATCCTGACATAACATATCATTATGGCTAATCCATGTAAATCTCTTTTTCCAATTGGCCATTCAGGAAGGCTATCTTTACATACATTTGATATATAATAAGATTCTTGATTGCAGCCACAATCATCAATAACCTGATGGTTGAGATCTTTGCTACTGGTGCATAGGTGTCGAAATAATCAAAATATTTCTTCTCCTTGAACTATTTAACTACCAGTCGAGCTTTGTATTTTTCAATTGTTCCATCAGGTTTTATTTTTCTTTTAAATATCCACTTACACCCAATTGATTTGCACCATTGAGGAAGATCCACCAATATCCAAATGTTGTTGGATATTATGGAGTGCATTGCATCATCTACCTCTTTCCAGAACATTACATCATGCGATTTCATGGATTCTTGGTAGGATAATGGATCTTCTTCTGCCATACAGACTACAAAGTTAGAACCGAAATCCTTGTGCTTTCTCTTTCTCTTTCTCTTTCTCTTTCGAGGTGTAGATTGTACATTCTAAGTGGGTCTATCCTTCTTCCTTGTGATAGGTTCATTCATCCCTACTATTTCCACATTCTTCTTAAATGAAAATGATTCCTCAAAGATTTCAACATTGATGGATTCTACGATGGTGTGTGGAGTAGGAGTTTCTAGATTTAGAAATCTATATGCTTTGTTTTTCATTGAATAACCAATAAATGCACAATTAGTTCCTCTTGGACTTATCTTAAAGGTGTGCTCATTTGACAATTTTACTTGAGCTAAACAACCCCAGGTTCTGAAGTAGCTTATGTTAGGTTTCCTTCCCTTCCATACTTGATATGGAATAACGTCCAGTTTCTTCTGAGGAACTCGGTTCAGTATATGACAAGTAGCCATTAAGGCTTCTCCCCATAGATTTGGGTATGCTCTATAACTTATCATACTTGTATTGACCATTTCTATCAAAGTGAGATTTTTTCTTTCAACAACTTCATTTTGTTGTGGTGTGTACGGTGCTAAAGTCTCTCTGTGGATTCTACAATCTTCACAAAACTTGATAAATTCAGAATCTATGTATTTATCTCATGTCTGACCTCAAAACTTTGATCTTCAAATCAAGAAGATTCTCAACTTCGGCTTTGTAGGTCTTGAACTTTTCAAACACTTCATCTTTTGTCTTTAGTAGAAACACATAAGTGTATTTGGACGCATCATCGATAAACGTTATGAAATATCTCTTTCCTCTGGATAGTGTATCTATCATTTCACAAATGTTAGTGTGTAAAAGATCTAGCACATTAGATGATCTTTGCACACTCGAGAATGAATTGCGTGTGATCTTGCATTTGTTACATGTGATGCACTTGTCACTTATTGCATTATCTAGATTGGTAATCAATCATAGATTTGTCATGTGCTTGATTTTGTTATAATGAACATGTCCTAATCTACCATGCCAAAGATCACAAGACTCAATCAAAAGCAAAAGTAGTAAAACATTTCATTAATAACGTTAAGTTTAAACATTCCAGATGTAGAAAATCCTTTGCCTACAAACACACCATACTTAGAGATTACAACTCTATCAAACTCAAACACCATATTGAATCCATGCTTGCTCAAAAGTGATTCAGATACCAAATTTTTCTTGATTTCAAGGACATGCATGACTTCTTTGATGGTAACAGTCTTCCTAGAGGTAAACGGCAGTTCCATTGTGCCTTTTCCAATCACCTTGGAGGATGAGGAGTTTCTCATGAACATATTCATTCCATCTCCCACTAGTTCGTAAGAGGCGAACAAATCTTTGTTCCCTTAGATGGATCTTATGGCACCAGTATCAAGCCACCAGTCGACTTCCTCTCTTACTATGTTGGCTTCAGTGATTATAGCTATCATATCATCATCATGAATCATTCTCTTGTTCTTGAACTTGTTCTTGTTCTTGTGATTGTCATCATCACCATTATCTTTACTGTGTCACACTCTAGCCACATGCCCTGGCTTTCCACGACTGTAGCAATAAAATTTGTTGTTTGGATTTTCAATAGGTTCTTCTTGCCTTTGACAGAATTCTTGAATTCTTTTTTGTAAGGTAAGAAATGACTCGTAGGTTTGGCTTCCATCATATGTGCCTTCTTAGTTGGTTCTGGTTTCTTATCTTTGTTTCTGGCCAGTTCTTCAACTCGCAGAGGATGCATTAAGATGTCAAGTTCCATGTCATCTCTTTCATGCATTAACTTGGTCTTATAATTTTGCCAAGATAGAGGTAGCTTGGAAATCAAAATATTGACATAGAAAACGAGATCTAAATTCATCCTTGTAGCAATTATTGGATTAGCAATTTTCTAAAACTCTTTGGTCTATTTCAAAACAGATTTATTATCCACCATCTTGAACTCTTTATAATTATGTACGTGGAATTTTTTGCTACCCACAGCTTCTCATCTATAAACAGTAGTCACAGCTTCCCACAAGTCTTTTAACATTTTTAGTCTTCTTCATAAATTGATTGAAGAGACTGTCAGAAACTGTCTTAAGAATGAAATGACGACACTTGTAATTAGTTGCCTTTTAGTTTGCATTAGCTTTCAGGGCTACATCAATTTCTTGTTTTGTTGCCTCATACCCGTCAAGGATAATTGGTGGATCATCAGTCAATACTTAATAGACATTGTGATGTCTCAAAGTGTATTCCATTTTTTCTTCCCATCTTTCAAAGTTCTCTCCATTGAATCGGGTTGATTTGAAATGGTAAATCCTGGGTTAGCCCATGGTAGTAGGCATATCTTCAAATTGTTGAGTTTGGAATGATTACAAATTAAATTAGGAGAGAACAGAAATTTCACAAATCATAAGTTTTCTGATCTTCTTAAAGTTACAATATTAACCAGTTCATCTAAGCATAGAAGGTGTAGTTATCGCATTTCTTGAAGATAGTCGAGGCCTCCCAATAACATGCAAGGGATGCAGCCAAGCTAACTCTAGGATACAATCTAGCTTAAGTAGAACTCTTGTCTTTCTACGGATTTACACTTTCCGATAGAGACGAATGAAACCTTGTTGTTGTTCTTAAAGCCCAAAAGTCCAGGGATTAATTTTATAGAAAATCCGGTAGCGTAACGACGCTGTCAAACGATTTTCTCAAATCAAATCACTCACAAATCAATAGGAATTCCGACAAAAAGAAAATCGGATCTTATGAGATTCTCACTCTTGTTAAACCAAGAGCTCTCCTTCAAAGATGAGTGATTATAACAAGAGTCTTGAATCAATACCTCAAATTATTACTTCTCAAAGGAAGACAACTGAGATCCAGATCCGTATGCACAATGAGAAGAAAAAAAAACAGAGATTAATAATACGAAGATCGCAAGCAGATTCGCCTTCTTCGTCCTCAAAGAGTATTCTCTGACTTTCCAATAGTTTCTTTCTTCTCTTTTTCTTTTTAGAGAAAACCTTAGAGATTCACCAGTGTTGCACTTTTCATCTCCAAAAATCTATTTTTCACACAAAAACCCCATTTATTTATAGTGAAAGATTTGGATTATTTGGAGACAACCCTAATTAAGGTTTTATCCTTGATCGTGTGAGATAGAGAGAGGCTACGGCTACAAAAAAAATGGGAGAGAAGGGAGTGGAGTGCGGCAACCCTAGCCACTCCCACGCATCTCTCTAAAAGTGGAAAGTGGGAGGACTTAGTCGCAACACTCCCTAAAATCAAGGGATTTGATTCCCTTGATATTTTATAATATATCAACAAAGGCTAAAGATACAAGTGGTTGAAATAGGCCTAACAGCCCATATTATAACAAGCTATATCTATTTATGAAGTATAAATATATTTCATATTTAAATATATAATATAAAAACTATTTTAATATGTAATATATACATATATAAAACCTTAACAAGCTAAACTTGTATGATTATCAAAAAAATAGGAAAAAAAAAAAGAAGCTAAACTTGTACCGGGCTAAGCAGCTTGGCCCAAGCTGACCTAAACAAGCTAAATTAGAGGCTCACGCTCATCCCATTAAGAGACTCGGCCTGGCCTGGTCACCCTACGCTAATTGCGCTTCTAAAGGCCAAACTCTCATCATAGTTCGACGGTCTAAGGAGCAAGCACTTTTAGTTATCTAAAGCCGAACAAGCAAACAGACCATTGAAGAAAAGACCTTGTTCTTATGCTCACCATGGGGAATTAACGGCCTTCTCATTTAATTATAAGAAGAAAATGTTCTGTGATGAAAAAGTATATGTAGTGTCTAATGATGAATGATAAGCTGACATGTATTGTGTTTGGCGGTTAAAAACGTTCAAAAAAGTGTTTAGATGAAAAGTAGGTGCCCAAAAAGGGATCAAATTAAAAAAAAAACCATCTGTGTCAATCAATGCACGCTTGTAGAGGTCTGTGTCAACATCGACAATCATTCTCCACAATTATATTTATTGGTAAGGTGAATTGAATCTGGCATCCCAGGATCGATTTCTTGGTTCGGGTTTGAAATATTTAAACCAGTCCAAAAGTACACATTACATCAGATGGTGATATTTCAACCCGGAAGATCTTTTAGCTGTAATCCACTAATGTGTTTTTCCACTACTTTGAAGTCGGTTCAAGTGTGGTAGATAATTAGATATTGACAAAAATGGACCATCCTGTGCCACACAAGTGGATGAGTGTCTTTTTTTTAGTCCAATTAAGCGGCGACCAATCGTCACATATTGACAGTTCACAGTCGAGTATAATATGAGCCATTATTATTTTTTGGGGAGCAAGGATTTGGTGTCCATCAGATACTTCGTATGGAATAAAATGGGTGACAATTTGAAATTACATCTTAATTAATCCCTACCCATTTTATTCTATGTGAAGTCACCTGTTCTACACAGAACATCTATTGCGATTAAGGACAGATGTTCTGTCCACATTTGCCGCCTAGGACATCATGGGGCATCACATGGAATAAAATGAAGGGACTTTGAAATTTATTAAAGTCCTGCCTATTTTATTCCATTTGAAGTCTCATGGTGTCCTAAACATCATCCTGGATGACGATTCCTGGATAGAAATCGTCATCCAGGAATTGCTAAAAAAAGTCTCATGGTGTCCTATTTTATTCTATGTGAGGTCACCTAGTGTCCTAAACACCAAATCCTGTACAAATCATCCTTTTGGTTTTAAATTTCCACCCACTTTTGTCCAAATGAAGTCACTTGGTGTCTGGGACACCAAATCATACACATGAAATCTGTTCTCTTTTTATATGCATGTAATAATCCATCATATATGATAGAACATTTGGAGTTGATCTTCTGTATTGAGAGGACGAGTATACCCCCTCACAGAGGGTATGGGTCTCATGCACTTTGTTGTGTGGAGTTGACACAGTGGAATAGCAAAGAGAAGAACACGTTGTTCCCTTTGTTGGGAAAAACCCTAAACTTCACCAAGGAAGAGAAACTCGTTCCAAAACTTTTATTAATGAAAAACTGAATTGCCTTGAAGGCTACAATGCTTTAAATAGATAAAAGAAACCCTAATTTGTGTTAGGCACGAAATTAAGCTAATTTGATAAATTTTATCAAAAATAGAAAATTGCATTAATAACAGAATCAAATACTACTATCACTATGAAACATCCTAGAACAAACGGGATGTTATTCTAACTTCTAAATAAAAAGTTATAGCAAAAAGGAAAATTACTAAAAATAGCAAAAACATTGATTTGAGGACCTAAACGAAAGAATTTATGCGAAAAGTGGCGGTGCTCACAGCAAAACCGTGAGTTTTGATCCTCGTAAAATTTCGCTTAAACTCACCAAATTTCACACAATTCCATTATCAGGGCTCATGATTTCTATTAGAGCTTTTTCCCTTGTTTGTGTGTAACTCACAAAACTGCTTGTGACATCAGTCCTACATCAAACAAACAACCTGGTGATAATCTGGATGGGTTGCTGCTAGATAATGAATTGTTTGAGGTAACTCTTCAGAAGTTGAATTCCTTTACCCAGGTATGTCAGACGATGGTCCTGCAATTATTTTATTATGTGAATATTAATTTTCGCACATTGTTTTCAATTTTTTGATAAGTTGGTCTCTCATTAGGATTTGACATTGTTGGGTTGGCTCAAGCCTTAAGTCATTTTTTATTTTTATGGATAAAGCAAAAATTTTATTGAACTTGGAAGAGATAGTACGAAAAGTACAAGCCCAATTAACACGGGCATCCCAATCGAAAATCCAGTCAAAAAATTTCAAGTTTGAAAACAAGGGTAAGTGGAAACCTATCGAAAAAGAAGACCGAGGGTCCTCACAGTCTGTTGTAGTTCAGAAACTTTAAAGATGTTGAGAAGCTTTTGAAAGTTAAGAATAACAAAAAATTCAGGAGAGACAAGTTTAAACTTGCTGCTGCCAAAGAAGAATTGGAATCTATTCAAGCGAACCTGTCCAAAGATAACTACATTGCTGCAAGAGAAGCAAATCTTCAAGAAGGATTCTATGATGCTCAAACATGAAACATTACTGAAGCAGAAATCCAGGATCAGATAGACTGTAAGCGGGGGATTCAAACAATAAGTTTCTCTATAAACCAAAATGTCTTGAAAGAAACCGTAATCATATTACCATTGTCTCAAAATTCTACTGGAGTTGTTCTCAATAAACCTGAAGAAATTAAAGCTGATGTGATTTCTTCTTTTAAGAGCCTATTAAATCATTCAGAGGGCTTGAAAAACAGACAGAGGATTTAACCTTTGATAACATATCCTTTGGGCATCAAGTCCTTCTTGCTCATATGAAATTAAGAAGGCTACCCATGAATGTAAAGCAGATATGGCCCCTGGGCCTGATGGCTTCAACATCACTTTCTTCAAAGCTGCTTGGGAAATCGTTGGTAAGGACACCCATCAATGCTGTCCAAAGTATATTATAGATATGAAGAATTGCTTACAAAGTTAAATCAACCTTTATATACGCTTAATTCTGAAGGTGGAAGAGGCTGTGGACGTTTAGAGATTCTCCACCAATATCATCAAGCAACCTGTTTACAAGTTCATTTCTAGAGTGATTGCCAACCATTTGCAGAGTGTTTTGGACAGTTTGATCAGTTTAAATTGGACTGCCTTTGTGGGCATTGGGAAATTCACGTCCCGTCTCTCTCAAGATCTGTCCAAAGATACGAGTCAAAATTTGGGTACTGACAGCCTTTATTTAGTTTTTTTTTGTTATTTGGAGATTGCTCTTGCATAGTCTTCCAACTTAGAATTTTCTAAAGAAGCTACGTCTATCCTCGTCAAACTGCTGTCTTTGTTTGAACCAGCATGAGAGTGTCCAAAAAATTTTCTTTTAATGGTCCTTTATAAATTCAATTTGGAAGGAACGTTTTGCAAATGTTGCCCAAGTTCTTGGCATGGCAGGCTGAGATGGATGCTCAGAACCTTCTGACAGCCAGTATTGGGAGCCTATTGAAATGTTGTCTAGCACATTCCCCGTGAAAGAAACTCCATGAGGTTCATCAAGTGAGCATAACTATTACTAAGATCGTGCAGGGCAGCTTTTTTTTTTATGAATATTAGTAATAATATTCCAGCCATTTGTGGGAGCTTAGGTGTAACACTAATAGGTGATAAAATGAGGAAAAATCAATTGAGATGGTTTGGATATGTGCAACAAAGACCAACAACTGCACCAATGAGGCAGAATGAGACAATACAAGTTGAAGGTGCTATAAGGACTAGAGGAATGCCAAAATTGACTTGGGTGAAGGTAACAAAGAGAGACATGACAACTTATAATTTAATGGCAGATATGACCCTAAACAGAGCGGAATGGCAGAAGAGGATTCGTGTAGCCAACTCCAAATAGTTGGAATAAGGTTGTTTGTTGTTGTTGTAGTAATAATATACCAGATTGAATATCCAGTGTAGGGATTCTCATTCGACACTTTATTTTGGCTGCTTAAAACTTATCTTGAGCACAAGCTATCCCTAAGAAATAGGTTCAATTATTCCATTCCAATCCAATAAAATATGAGAGAAAGAACTAATGTCCTGTTTGGTACTTCAATTGAAATACTCATAAATGGTATTTTTCGTAGACATAGCATTCTTGCGTATTTTGACTTGGCCATTTCCTACCAAGTTTTGCTGGTCCCTCCATAGTGATGGATGGATTTCTAATTAGGGATATATGGGTTGGTGGAATTGTTCTAGACCATGATGAACAACCTGTTATTATTTGTGGGTCCATCCCAGGTTCCTGATTTTCTTGCTAGAACTCATGATAGCTCTTCAATTGCCCATCTCCAGGATATCTATTGCTACGGATAGTGCTGCTGAAACAGTGAACATGAAATCAGGGTACCTTAGGTAAGTGAGATCAATGCTTAGCAAGCATCATGTGTAGTTAGGCTGTTTTGAATTCAACAGTGGTGTTTTGTTTTGGGAGAGAAGCCAATCAATTGGCTGATTTTCCAGCTTTCTTTTGTACATCTGATGAAACTATCTTTGTATCCTGGTGAGTTCCCTGAAGCTCTAAATGACTTTATTGAGACGGATGCAGATCAGTCTCTGTATTACTTTACTCACCCAAAAAAATACGCCTCAAGAGTCCAGAAATGTCATTCCCCATTTAGAAACAAGAACTACAACCCGAGCATCAGAGTCACTCACCTTGAACCTCAGAGGACTGAAGTATTCTGCAATTGAAGTCCATCTCTTATAGCCATCGCCTCTTCTTGAGACCAATTATTCCTCCTTGGGCTCTGGCAACCATAAAGCATCTGGTGGGTGAGTATTCTTCATCCAATCTTTAAGAATGTTTGGAAAAACAAAGCACTACCTTTCCAGATGCAAAGACAGTGGGAAGGAAACTACTTCCACTGAAAGTCCTGCCTTAATTTATCTATTTGAGAGTAAATCTACACATGTCCGCATCAAAAGACATTACATGGATGAGAATAGATTGAGTCACAAAAAACTATAACAGTTCTTCCTGTTTGAGATAGAAATATAGCTTGCCACTTGCCAGCTCTGTGATTAGGTCCGAATACTATTTAGGAGCAAGGTTTAAAATGTCGGTGTCGGTGGAAATATCGGTCAGGCCAAAATAAGACATATATTGAAAATGTCGGAAATATCGAAAAGAAATATTGTAAAAATTGTGGAAACTTAAGAAGTATATTCTAATCTAATTACATATACACAAGGAAACAAATAAATTCATTAGGAATGATAGCTTATTTTAGTACATTTGCATTATAAAAATACACATGCATACATAATGGTTGACAAAAATATTATAATTTAATCGTATAAACTTAGAAAACAAGTAGATTCTCCTCATTTTCTTATTTCTTATCTTCAACTTTGTCCTCTCCATCCTTTTACTTTCTTTGAAATTTATCGTTTTTCATATAAATTTTTATCATAACATAATGGTGATATTAGACAATAATATACTGTAAAAGGGGAATATTCACCCAACACACCGACATCATACATCGTGTTGACCAAAAAATGAATTTTTATAATGTACTTAATGTTTCATGTCGGTATAGGAATATATCGTATTGATCTGATAAACATGGACATATGTCAGAAGATATTTAAGATATTTTGAGATATTTGATACCATGTCTAGGAGACCCTTGGTAAACATTAGAAGATCTACCAAAGGGGGCACTAACATACTTCAGGTAGCCAGCCTCATTGAATCAATTTCCCCAACATATACATACTTTCAAAATTCCAAAAACTAAACTTTTAGAGAGAGAGAGAGAGAGAGAGAGTCATAGTTTCTTCTTACAGTTGAGAGAAGGTGGGGGCGAAGAAAACATACAAATAGATTAAACAATGTATTTCCTGACATCAATCTATCTGTCTGTCCCTTTATTACAAACTCCTAAACCTTGGCTCTAATATTTTAACTGAACAGCAAAAGGGCCATTGTAAGAGGATCCATTCATACCCCTATCTACTGACAAATAATAATTTATCCCACAACTTATCTATCCTCCCTATCCACAACAGTTAGAGAAGCCTTCAACCTTTTTCAAAGGTTGCTGCTGAAACACACCCGCACCAATAAAATTTACTGAAGAAGCACTTGATTCTCTTGAAAGTGCACATCTGATGAGTTGGTAATTTATAGCCCGAGCAATGTGGATGGTGGTGTGTGGTTAGATGACTCCCACTACTAAACAAGAAAAAAAAAATGCTGAGATCAACTGAAAACCTGCCATGGAATTAGTACCAGTGACCACCAGGTCCACCTTGAGCTGCAGCCACTTTCCTTGGGATGTATGGAGGCTTTGGCTGCAAACCATTTGATCCTTCGAGTCCTTCACCTTCTCCACTTTCGTTTTTACAGGCAGGGTTCCTTCTAGGATATGAACAGCTAGCAGCACTATATTGAGTTGACACAGTGGGATTTCTGACCATCCTTCGTTGTTCAAGAGCCTCTGCTGCTGTTCCACCGGTGTTGTAACATAAGACTGAACCCACAACCTTCCCAGGCTTTGCAGATGCACCTATAGTAAAGAGAAATGTTATTAGCCGTGCCTTGAATCAACATATACAGCCACCAGAATCAAAACAGTTGTCATCAAGGTTTGAAAACTCCTGACAACCATCTATAAAAATTTGACTTGGGTGAGTTGAGCCCATGACTAGAAATAACTGGATTTTGTTTCAAACATTTAATGACTAGTCACTATCGCTCTTGAAATATATTTATATAGTCACCGGCCACTGTATTCCCTTCTAGAAATAGAGTGACTTGGCTGATATACTTTGCCTGGCAAGCTATGAATTGATGAAAATTGTTCGATACACACACATATAGTGCCACTGGCCACTGTATTCCATTCTAGAAATAGAGTGACTTGGCTGGCAAGCTATGAATTGATGAAAATGGCTCGATACACAGCAAAGTGATGTTATGTTTTAACCAAAGAGGATAAAAAATGTTCCCCTTAACTAACGCTAACCGCCACTCCTTGTCAGGCAGCGGGCACATCAGCGCCGAAAAGTGAATATGTAGCCCCCAAAAAAAGTCTAAATCACTTTTTGATGCTAATGTGTCCACCCCCTGACAGTGTGTGGCGGTTAGCGTTAGTTAAGGGAACCGCTCATAAACCGATCCCGTGAGTCGGGGATAGGGGTGGGCATGGGCCAGGCCATGGTAGGTCCAGGCCCAGGCCCGGCCCTCAAATTATAGATCGGGCTCAGGCTGGGGTTTGGGCCTGGCCCTCATTAATTGACCTGGCTTCGGGCCGGCCCATAAATTTAAAAATATATGTATGATGTTGAGATATAGGTTTGAACTTTAGACCTGTCAAAGGTTCAAAATTTCGATTTTGATGGATAATTCGTCATGAGGATTCTTCACTAAAATGCTTTGAAATATTATAAAAATTATGAAAATCTCAATGTGACCTGTTATGAAAATTTCAATCTACATTTAGCATGATTACACACTCTAAACTAAAATAACTATATAAAGCTTTTAAGTCATGTACAAATAAATAAAAATAATATACAAATGGTTACTAGTTATTTTTTTTTAGACAAATGGCTATCAAACATGTCATAATTCATCTTAAATTAGTCATTTTGTAAACAAACTTTATATAACAAAGTTATACAATAG
>JAOXJP010132523.1:0-13562 GCA_025762735.1 Platanus orientalis | reverse complement strand
TCATTCCTAATTTTATCCTTTCTAGTCTTGCCACTCATCCATCTCAACATCCTCATTTCAGCCACACTCATTTTATGCACTTGTTGTTTGTTGGCTACCCAACACTCTGCTCCATAAAGCATGGCTGGTCTTATAGAATTTTCTCTTTAATTTTAGTGATATTCGTTTATCACACAACACTCCAGAAGCATCTCTCCACTTCAACCATCCCGCCCTAATTCTATAAGCAACATCATCTACAATATCTCTAAATGGTTTGAATGGGTTTTTTAAGTTGGTTCTCAACCTAACACCAAATTCATCCCCTTGCTATCTTTATTTTTACCCCAAAGGAATTCCCGCTGGCATTGTTTAATTTTTCTCTCCACCGAAGCTGGGATCACAAAAAGAGATAAGAAGTACATGGGGAGACTTGATAGCACCGATTTGATTAATACCACTTTCCCTCATTTCGAGAGATGACTACCTTTCCAACCAGCAAGCCTTTTTTAATGTGATTGATCACAGTATTCCAGGAAGTAGTGCATTTAAATGATGACCTTAGAGGGAAGCCTAGGTAAGTGGTCGGGAGGGAACCAACTGAGCATCCAAGACAATCTGCCAATCTTACTAAGTTATCAACCTGCCCAACACCAAAGATCTAACTCTTGTTTAGATTAAACTTAAGACCTGACACCGCTTCAAAACATCTCACCACACATCTCAAATATTTAACTTGATCTTCCGAAGCTCTGCACATGATTAAAGTATCATCCACAAACTGGAGATGAGAGACCTTAAGCCCATCCGGCCTCACCTCAAAACCTTCCAGAAGGCCACCATGAAATGCTTTGGAAAACAAGGCTCCAATAGCTTCAGCAACAATGAAGAACAGAAAAAGGGAAATAAATTCACCCTGACGCAAGGCCCTTGATCCATGAAAGTGTTCAACCGATGTTCCGTTAACAAGAACAGAATAGTGAGCCGTACCGTAACACTTTTTCATCCACTTTCTCCATTTCTTCCTAAAACCCATTCTCCCTAACATGTAATCCAAGAAATCCCAATTTACTCTATCGTACGCATTTTCCAAGTCAAGCTTACAGAGAATTCCCACATTACCATTCTTGATGACCACATCCATACATTCGTTGGCTACCAACACCTCATCCATGGCCTGTCTACCCCCAATAAAAGCACTTTGATGAGGGGATATTAACTCCATAAGAACAACTTTAAAGTGGCATGCTAAGGCTTTAGAAATGATTTTATAGATACTTCCCACTAAGCGAATTGGCCAAAAATCAGAGACTCGCATGGCATGGTCAGATTTCGGGATAGAGAGATGAAGGTTGCATTGCTGCCTTTATCAAGGAAGGACTCTTCATGAAAAATTTTCACCGTGTCCATAACATCACTCTTCACCACTTCCCAATAGGCCTTACAGAAGGCCATGGAAAATCCATCCGGCCCTGGCGCCTTATCCTCCTCAATACTCCACACCACCCTTTTAATTTCGCATTCTTCAAAGGGGCATTGTAACCATTTTCGTTTCTCGGTTGACAATATGGGGAAATGAAGACCCTCCAGCCTAGGTCTCGTGATCCTTATAGAGATTCATGAAATAGGTGGCAATGTGATTAGAGGAGGCCCGATAAATCCACTTCATGACCATTCTCATCCACTAAATGATGAATTAAGTTTGTATTCCAACGGGAGGAAGCAATTCTATGGAAGAATTTTGTATTATTATCCCCCTCTCTCAGCCACTGAACCTTAACCTTTTGCTTCCATTTGATCTCGTCAAGACTGATGATTTTGGCAAAGTCTTGCTTGGCCAGATCTCTCATCTATC
Organism: Platanus orientalis; assembly: GCA_025762735.1. Classification (NCBI taxonomy): domain Eukaryota; kingdom Viridiplantae; phylum Streptophyta; class Magnoliopsida; order Proteales; family Platanaceae; genus Platanus; species Platanus orientalis. The sequence goes on along the minus strand of JAOXJP010132523.1, from coordinate 11,728 downwards.
TCTCCGTATTGGACAATTGGTGCGTTTCCTCATTGAGATCCCAGAAATTAATCTCCTCAAGCAGCTGTTTTTTCTTTTGATCAACATTTCTAAACACTTCCTTATTCCACACCCTCAACTTATCACGGAGAAGCTTCAACTTAAGTCGAAGTCTTTGGCCCAGCTTCCCTAACACTTCAAAAGACTCCCACCATCCACTCACCGTCTCCTTGAAATCAAGACTTTTCAACTACATATTTTCGAATTTAAAAGGCTTAGGTTCCCCCGTAGGCAATTTACCATACAAAACAATAGGGATATGATCCGAAGTTGATCTAGGCCGGGCTATCCCTTTGGAAAAGGGAAAGGAAGAATCCCACTCCAGGGAGAGCAGGAATCTGTCTAGCTTACTGAGAGATGGATTAGACTGCATGCTTGACCAAGTGAATGAAGCACCGGAAATTGGGATGTCCCTTAAACCATGAGTATTTACCAGGTCAGCAAAAAGACACATCTCCCCTGTCGTAGAACTATCCCCCGTACGCTCCTCCGGTTACATGATTTCATTAAAATCACCACATATGCACCAAGGTCCATTCCAAGACGCCCTTATATCCAACAGTTCTTGAAAAAAAACCTAGCTTCCGCTCAGAGATGTACAGGCCATACACTTCAGTAATTAGCCAATTCACCTCAGAGTTTCTCAAACGACCAAGCACAGAGACAAAGAAATCTTTCACCCAGGAATTAGTTATTTCAATCTTGCTTGTGTCCTAGATCACCCAAATACCCCCGGAAGCCTCTATAAAAGGAAGACAAATGCCATCAACAAGAGGGAAAGAACATACCTGGCGCATGAGAACACGAGGAATAGATCTTAGTTTTGACTCCACTAGGACCAACAACTCCACGGAGCTAGAATTCACAATGTCTTTAATCAAAAACCTTTTATCATACCTCCCAATACCTCTAACGTTCCAAGCTAAGATTGAGAAAGACATTTCTTAGCTCAAGAGAGCTGTGTCAGGGTGCTATATTTCATGGATGTATGGGGTTATATTTGTAAGGGTACATATGTTTTTGAACAGTATTGGAGTATACTTGTAAATACCTGTAGTTGTATTCTTTCTTTTAGATATATGAAGCAAAGTATGTGAGAGAGGACTGAATACTCTCCATACATATTCTTCCTAATCTCCCTTCTCTTCTTCTTCTTCTTCATTCTCTTCCTTGACTTGAATACACAAAAACACCTAAATCACACACAATTCCACTTTGTATCAGAGCCAGGTTTGTCTACACTACACAAAGACCTCAAATCACTACAGAGTTGCTAACGTCAGCATCCGTATGGCTGACGACAACAGTGTCGAGGTATGTGAAAAACCACTAAATCTGGTTCATGTTGATTTTTAAAAATTTGTAGTACAAATCCCAATCGATTCGGAGAACTATACAGAAAGTTATGCATTTTTTTTGAAATTTCTAGTTGTATCCCTAGATCTGACATTTTTGCTCGATTTGTTCTACCATGATGTTTTTTATCTTTGATTCCTATTCTAATTACTTCTCCTGAATGTTATGTTTGATTGAGACCAATCTCATCTATTTTGGTGGAGTTCTGAGTTCATGGTGGTGAGTTTTCCCCCAAAAGTTACCACCAGGCACTGTACAGGGGTTTTGTTTGCTCAATTTTTGGTATTTGGTACTTATTAACACTTGTGTCTGTTATTGGAGTGGTCTTTTTCTCCCATGAGGTGCTTGGTAGTTGATTCCGACTATTTTATGCACTGTATGATGCGTTATGTTCATTTTTTTGGCTCACAGTTGTAGTATAGAACAATGACGTCCTCCATCAGATGTGCTTCTATGATTCCTTTTGCTCTGTTGTTGGATATTTGTGTGCTTGAGACCATAACATGTACACCAATGGTTTGTAGCATGTTGTTTTCTGTTGTGGTGTGAAGTTGGGATGATCTAGGTCTCAATTTCTTTATTAGAAGTGTTGTTGGATACTGCTCTTAGCCTAGGAAGCATGGACACTCCAAAATCCTCGGTGTGTCTGTATCCAACATGTATCGGATACGAACATGCGAGGGATACCTCTGCACATGTGTCTACAATGTGTCGGAGATTTTTTTTTTTTTACACATCTGGGGCATGGCATTCTAGGGAGTATTAGGTAAAATATCTAGAAGAATGAGAATTAATTGAAGAAATACCCAAAAAGGTTAAACCAAAATTCTCTTAGTTTTCTTTTTCGCTTTAATTGTAATTTATTTTAACTTTTAGTACTTCGCACTCTAAAGACTAAACATCATTGTATGGGTATGAACGTGCTTCTTTGCTATTGCTTTTAAATTAGTTTTAGATATGTTTTCAAACATTTTGATGCTTGTTATTTATATTTTAAACATAAAATATAGATAAAAATATTAAATTAATTAATTGTCGTATTCCTGCAATATTGTATCATTTTTCAAGAACATTTGTGTCACCGTGTCTGTATCATATCGTACCCGTGTCAGTGTTGGTGCTTCCTAACTCTTAGCCTTTTGTGTGGCCTTGTTACCTGCGATGTTCTTAGGGCTGCTTGGTGTTTACTTGTGCTTTGACTTGTTACCAGTGTTTGGTTGTGTTGGTCTATTGGTCTTCCTATACTAATTGTGGTTCCTAGAGGCTCTTCTCATGGTGCAGTTTCGACATGATTGTGTTTCCTCTACATGTTTTGATACTATTGTTGCCTCTCATAGCTCTCTACCTAGTCATCCCTAGATTATTGACTATGGAGCATCCCATCATATGACTAATATGTCTAGCCTTTTTTCTTCATATTGTGTTGTTTCTGATAGAGACAAGGTCCGTATTGCCAATAATTCATTGTCTTCTATTACTAGTACTGATTATATACCTCTTACATCTTCGTTACTTTTGACTTCCGTGTTCCTTATTCCTAACTATAAGTTGAATCTTGTTTTTGTTAAGTCATATATATATATATATATTTATGAATAAGTCATATTACAAAAAACCTTGAATTGCAATGTTACTTTCTTTCCCACTGATTGTGTTTTTCAGGATTTGAAGACAAGAAAGATCATTGGTAAAGGCCATGAGGATCAAGGGTTATACCTTACGGATGGTTGTTCATCAGTTGCCTCTACTGCTTAGCAGACACCACCTCCATCACCAATAGTTCAACTGCCACCTCCATCTTTTTCTTCCCAGTGTGCTCAAACCTTTCAGTGGCATTATTGTCTTGGCCATGTCTCATTTTCCATGTTGCAAAAACTATTTCCCAAGCAATGTCATTCCATTTCAGATTTCCATTGTGAAACTTGTGAGTATGCCAAGCATTGTTGTTCTCCCTATTCTCTTAGTATGAGTAGAAGTACTACCCTGCTTGCCCTTGTTCATTCTAATATGTGTTACTCTCCTACCATGATTACTCCAAGGCTACTTGGATTTACTTACTGAAATCCAAGAATGAGGTTTTTTCGACCTTTCAATTGTTTCACAAATTGGTCAAAACTCAATTTGACATTAACCTCGAAGTTCTTCATTCGAATAATGGTGGGGAATATTTGTCTAATGCCTTTTCATCTTATCTCTCTCAGCATGGTATCTTTCATCAAACCACTTGTCTTGATATTCCTGAGCAAAATGGAGTTGCTGAGAGAAAAAATTGGAACCTTCTTGAGAATAACTATACCTTACTTTTTCACATGCATGTTTCACAAGATTTTTTGAGCTAATGCTCTTCAAACTACTGCCTATGTTGATGAATCGTATGCTTTCATGCATTTTGGCATTTAAACGTTCCCTTAAGCTTCTTTCATGTTCTACTCTTGGGTCCTATCTTCGTCCTTGAGTATTTGATTGTATTTGTTATGTTCATGTTCTTAAGTTTTACCACTCTAAGTTTAACCCCAAAGCTCTTAAGTTCATATTCATTGGATATGCCTCAAATTAGAAGGGTTGCAAATGTTATCACTCATGTGATTGTTTAGCATAAGAAAAGAGTTATCCTTATCCCTGATACTCATATACCTCTCCAACAAGTCACTTCATTTCCAAGTAATGCTCCCACTATTTCCCATGATGATTTTCATTTTCCTATTACTGTTAGGAAGGGTGTTCGCTCCTGTACTCAACACCCTACTGCTAACCATGTCTGCTCTAATTCCTTGTCTCTTGGGTTTAGGGCATTCTCAACCTCTTTTTCATCTGTTTTTATTCCATGCATTGAATCTCAGGCTCTTTCACAACCTCATTGGAGAATAGCAATGGTGGAGGAAATGGAGACTTTAAAGAAAAACAAAACATGAGATGTTGTAGACCTCCCACGTGGGAAAGAGCCTGTAGGTTACAGATGGGTGTTCTCTGTGAAATTGCAACCTAATGGCACACTGTAGCAATACAAGGCTAGATTGGTAGTTAAGAGTTATACACAGACATATGAATTCAATTATTAGGAGACCTTTACCCCTGTAGCAAAGATGGACTCCATTCCATTTTGATTTCAGTTGCAGCCAATTAGAGATGGTCATTGTTACAACTTGATGTTAAGAATGTCTCCCTACATGGAGACCTTAGAGAAAAAGTTAAAAAGAGTTTGTCTCCTAGTCTTCAGATCTCTACTGGCAAAGGAAAGGTATGTCATCTCAAGAAAGCTCTCTACAGTCTCAAACAATCACCTAAAGCATGGTTTGAAGGTCTTGTAGTGCCATCATCAAGAATGGCTACAGACAATGTTAAGTGGACCATACTCGTTTTGTAAAGCATAAAAATGGAAGATGACGATTCTTATTGTATATGTGGATGATATAATTGTTATAGGTAATGATCAATGTGAGATCAACAACCTAAAAGACTTATGGGCAAGGAATTTGAGATCAAGGATTTTGGGCTTCTCAAATACTTTCTTGGGATAAAGGTTGCTAGATCAAAGGATTGATACGTACATGATAGATCTCCTACAAGACTCTAGGATGTTAGGTGTACGCCTTGTGAGACTCCCAAGAAGTCTAACCACCGCTTGCAAGCAGACAAGGGTCATCGGCTTATTGATATTGGTCGATATCAGAGATTGGTAGGCAAGCTTATTTACTTGACCTTAACGAGACTGAACATCTCTTATGTTGTTGGGGTTGTTAGTTAATTTATGCATGCTCCCACGACATCACATCTTGAGGCAGCATACCATATTTTACATTATTTGAAAAACAGTTCATGTCAAGGACTCTTGTATGGTAGGCAAAGGGATTTAAGAGTTGAAACCTTTACAAATGTTGATTGAGTTGGTTCTATGGATGATAGGAAGTCCACCTCAAGCTATGGTACCTTCGCAGGGGGAAACTTGGTTACTTGGCGCAACAAGAAGTAGTCCATTGTAGCATGGCCAAGTGTTGAAACTGAATTATGAGCTATAGCTCATGGGATTTGTGAATTGATATAGATCTATGGCCTCTACGGTTGTCAATCGGGTCGGGTTGGGCTGGGCAGAGGTCAACTCGAGCCCAGCCCGAAGTATAAAAATTTATCCCAAACCCAGCCTGAGCCCGAACTCAGCCCAAGCCTTTCTGCCCAAACCCAACCCAATGTTATAAATCGGGTTTCGGGCTAGCCCGAATTTAACAGCCCAAAATAATTATATTATTATCTCAATGTAGCAGAATACATCACCTTAACTTTGTTGTTACAGATGGATGACGAAACTTAGGTCTTGGAGAAGTGAAGCTACCTATTTCTACCCTGCTTCATGCCAGTAAACAACAAAGTCTGAAGCAAGCTTGCCAATGTTGGCTCCCTAGCCTCAGTCCAAGTCTCCTGACCACAACGGCACAACTCTAGCAGTGCTACAACCACATTCTTTTTCCCTTTTGGGGTTCCCTGCCGCATCATCCTAATCAATCCTGCCACTGCCATTTCCTCCTTCACAACTGTTTCATCCGTAATTGGCTTCCTAACGAGTAAGGCCAATGTACTGGTTGCCTCCTTTACCTCCCCTTCGGTTACCAACAGTGAAGGAGATTGGAAGCTGATGAGAGAGAGATGAGGGACGAGTGAGAGCAAAGACGGATGAGAGAGAGGGAGCATGGATGAGACATAAAAAAAGAGATAAAATATACATAGAGAGAGGGGAGAGACGAGGAAGTGAACGCGTACCTGGGGATTGAATAAGAGAGACCATGGCGAGGATGAGAAACCACTGCGATGGTGAGACTATGAGGAAAGGAAAGAGGATAACAATTAGGATAAAAAGAGGTTTTGAGTTCTTATTACCATTGGAATACATTTAATCCAACGGTATAAACTCAGCATCAATAAGGTTGGGCTTTGGGCCTCATATAATTTATATATATATCGGGTTGGGCCAGGCTGGTCTTCGGACTAAAATAATTGTGACCAAGCCTAGCCCGAAAATTACTTTGGGCCTAAAGCTTAAACCCGAACTCAACCCAACCCGAAGTTCAACTTGTCCAGCCCGCCCATTATCTGAGCCGGACAAGTCGGGCTTCAGGCCAACCCGGCCCAATTGACAGCCCTAATGGTCTCCTGCAAGAGTTGGGATTCAATTCCTAAGGCCCTATGAGTTTGTTTTGTGAATTTGTGACAATAAAGCCACCATTAGTAATGCGCATAACCCTGTCCAGCATGATAGGACCAAACACATTGAGGTGGATAGACATTTTATCAAGGAGAAGCTACAAACTAAACAAATATGTTTTTCTTTTGCAAGGACTGAAGATCAATTAGCTGACATATTCACAAAAGGTTTATGTAGTCTTAGCTTTGGTTATTTTATTAGCAAGTTAGTATGCATGATTTCTACATACTAGCTTGAGGGGGAGTGTTGTATTTTATGGATATATGGGGTTATAATTATAAGAGTACATACGTCTTTGTACATTATTGGGATATACTTATAAATACACGTAGTTGTATTCTTTTTTTTAGATATTTGAAGTAAAGTATGTGAGAGGGGACTGAATACTCTCAATACGTATTCTTCCCAATCTCCCTTCTTCTCTTCTTCTTCTTCTTCCTTTTCTTCTTCTACTTGAATTCCTAACACAAAAACACCTAAATCACACACATTTCCACTTAGGGGGCCTAAACCCTATACATTTTCATCATTCTAAGGAGCGGAATCTAATCATATTGAACAAGGTTGTCAAAGAAAAACTAATACTAAATTTGCATGGTTTCAAGTTTCGGCTGATACATATCAATATCAAGAGTTATAGAAACGAAACCGACCCCTTATTTTAAAAAGTCCCGGTATCGCTGATACGTATAGGTCAGATCGATACATATCAAAGATACACTAAACTTTTTGTACATGAAAGCTTCAGTTTATAAAGGTTTCGGTCGATATGTATCGATTCAGTATCGACCAAAGCCTTCTTTCACTCATATTTTCGCCCTTTCTAGAAAATCACCCCTTCTTTTCTCTTCAATTTTTTTGTACATCTTGCATCTACTAAAAAATGAAAGGACACCATTCGAGTCCATTTGCAACAAAAACAAATATTTGGATTCAGATCCAAGGATTGAAACCTAAATCTCAATTTAGACAAAAACTTTGGTAAGTCCCAAACTACATCTCCTTTTAGTGTAGATATTTTATACATATAATGTCTATGTCTGATCTACACTTATACAGGGTTGATTTTTTTATAAATAAAGTTTATTTTATTTTTTATTCCAAAAACTAGGAAAAAATATGACCAAATGAACATAGGTTCATCTGAGTTTTTTATATAAAGTATTACTAACCATGCTCTACATTTGGTATATTTCTATAAAAAGAAATATATTTATTTATAAATAATTAAAAAAATTAAAAAATATATATTAAATATGTTAATTGTTTAAAAATATATATAGTAAACATGTTAGAACACATTGAAACATATTGTATATGTTTCTCTATATTCTATTGTGTTTTGCTATATTTTTTATTTTTTCCTATATTTCTATACAAAAAAATTAAAAATTAGTTTTTTTTTAAATAGAACTTAATTTAAATACAACTCCATTTTTTTAGGATTAATATACCTCCGAGAAAGGCAGAAGAACGTGATGTCATTTAGTGGAAACATGGACAACTTCTTGAAGGTTATCCATATGGAACAAAGTGTAACTACTATGAGATGGAAATACAATACAGGGGGATATCCAAACTGAAGCAACATTTATTTCATGTGGTCCTTAATGTGATCGGTTGCAAGTCTTGTCCCACAGATGTTAAGAACACAATAAAGGAAAATCTTCAAGTTAAACAACAAATTGTAACTCCAGGTGGATCAAGCTCGATGCCATTGTAATATAATTGTGTAATAGTGTGTAATGATTTTTAAATTTGACCCACAATGCATTGTGATTCACATATTTGTAATTGGGATGGGGATGACGGTGATGATTTTGAGCCACCCCAGAGTTTTATGTGGTATTAAAGTGGGCTTGGGGCTTGGGATGGGACTTGAGACTTGGACTGCATATACTTTTCCTGCATTGCATTGTACTTTTATAACTTTGTATTATGGCCATTCACCAGATTTGTTCTTTTATATATGAAATCGTTGTTGGGTTATGGATTAGTGTTATAGATGCTTATTTATCATTTCTTAACTCTATATGGATTTATAGCTGTAGTATGTAGTGTTTTTTACCAGTCTCCAACACATAAACCTTCAGACATGAGCAATAGCATGTTTTGAGGGTGTCGGTTTCCAACTATTAACACCCAAGTGTTTAATGATGTGTAATGATTTCTAAGTGTATAATGATGTTTATTATAGCATTTCCTAAAGTTTCATTTAAAAATTCCAAGATTTCCAAATTGTTTTCATAATTTTCATAGGCAACAGCGTATGTCATAAGGGTATCGTTTTCCATAACCATTATAGATGGTTGTTTTGAATATGAGATGGTTCCTAAGGTTGTATTATTGTTTATTCTATCATATCTTGAAGTTTCGACAAAAAATTCTAACGTTTCCTTAAAGTTTCCATAGTTTTTGTAATATACCATGGTTTCTGATACGAATCTACTGAAACCTTGATACGTTTTTGTATCTAAGGGGACTGAGTTTGTATACTTTTCCTACCCTATAGATGCCGCTAGCGAGTTCTCCACCTTTTTTCTTGTGTCCACTCAACTTCTCTACTGAATGGTTATATTTTGGTGTTGTGTGGTGTATGAGTTGGTTTTGTGCCCTACAATAGATTGAGGAAGCCCATCTGTGTTTTGAAGTGACTAAGTGGTTTTCTATGCTGTTGTTTTGTGTTTTTTAATGCCATGAATGTGTCTCGAAGCTTTTTGCTCTTGTTATTTTGTGCCGCAAGCTATATTTCAGCATTCTTGGGGTTCATATAGCTTGTTGCAGCCTCTTTTATGCTTGCTTATGATTCACCGATGAGTGGTTATGTATTGGCATGTTGTGGTGCTGTTTTGTGATTCCCAACAATGCTTCTTAGGCTGTTGTAGTACTTTGTGGCATTTTTCAGTAGCTCGGTATGGACAGTGATTGATTCTCGAAGTGTGTAGTAGTGTTTTTACTGCCTCGATTCTTTTGCTACCATTGGAATTGAGATATGTCGAAGGTTAATGAGACTACGTCTTCTCATGCGAGCAGTAGTGCTCAAGGGAGCAACTATAAAGGCTTATAGTGCACAAATTACTACAATGAGGTTTGGTGATTCAAACTTCCTTCCCTAGTCACAGTCTACGAAGTTGGCCATTATTGGTAAAGGAAAATGGGGTTACATTATTGGGGCCACTAAAGCCCCTAAGCTAGATGATCCCACTTACTCTAAGTGGAAGGTTGAAAAATGTCCTAGTAATGTCTTGGCTAATTCATTCTATGGAACCTTCTATCAGTTAAGACATGCTTGTTTCTTTCCACAGTGAAAGACATTTGGGACTCTTTTATTAGGACTTATTCAAAGGAGGGTTAAATTAGGCTGGTTAATGAGCTTCGCCAACAAGTGTGGCAGATGAAGCTAGGGGAGGCCTACTACAACTCCCTTCTTAGTCTTTTGGGAGGAGATCGACTTTTACCACACTTGTCCTATTACTGATCCAATTAATGTGACAACCTTTCAGCATTACTTAGAGGAGCATTGAGTGTTTGAGCTCCTAGCCGAGCTGAATCCAAAGTATGAGCAAGTCTATGCACAGCTCCTCGGTCAGCCCCGTGTCCCCTCCTTATCCGAGGTGTATTCCCACATTCACAAGGAAGAGAGACATTGCCATGCCATGCTTCCGACTCCTACAACGTTCTGCTTTAGTACCTTCTTCCCAGCGTGGTGGTAGAGGTGGAAGTAGCACTCGTGATACAGGTGCTGGAAGACAGTTTTTTCTTTTCTTTTTTTCCTGATGATCAAAATTGTCTCAGATGCGACCATTATGGTTGTACTCGGCACACTAGAGAGACTTGTTGGAATCTTCATGGTTGTCCCCAAGTGCAGTCAGCTCGCCCTCCTTAGTGTGGTGCTTATAGTGGTGGTTGTGGTGATGTCCCTCATTTTAGTGGTGGGGGGCGTTCAAGTGTCTATGTTGCCATCCCTTCTTAGATTGTTCATCCAGCAACTCTTCATGTCACCTCAATTATTTCCGAATCCTTTGTTGGCCCTGGCATTTCTAGAGAGGAGATGGACTTTATTCGTCGTTTTATGGTTCAACTGGACTCTACTTCAACCTCTTCTATGGTCTTTGCAGGTACTCAAGACCATGCTCTCAGTGCCTCATTTCCTACTTCTAGTCCCTCTTGGATAATTAATTCAGCAATCTTGCATCCTATAACTAGTATATTTAGTCGTTTTTCTTCTTACAGTGTTCTAGTAGAGACAAGGTTCATATTGATGATGATTCTTTATCTTTTATTGTTGGTACCAATTGTATTTCTTTTTTACTGTCTTTGTCTCTATCATCGGTTTTTCATGTTCTTAATCAAGGTTCAAAGTTTGGGTTTCAGTATAGGTTTCGGTCAACCCGGAAAGGGAAATGTATCGAGGTTTTAGTGGATATGTATCGGAAACCATATAAAAATATGGAAATGATGGAAACTTTAGGAAAACGTTGGAATTTTTTTATAAAACTTCAGGATATAATAGAATAAACAATAATGCACCTTTAGGAACCCTTATATATACAAAATAATCATCTATAATGGTTGTCGAAACTGATTATCTCATGACATGCTATCGCCTATAAACATAATCTAAACATCATTAATTCCATCTAACATATGCTTTGAATTTAACATATTATAACCCATGCACATCACTACATTGGAGTTGCATTTGAAGTAAATTTTTTTTTTTTTCAAATAACTAATTTTTAAAAATTTTTATGGAAAAAAAATACATCAAAATAAAATAGTACATATAAAAAACATATATAATATTTTTCAATTTGTTCTAACAAGTTTACTCTATTATTTTTAAAAAATTAACATTTTTAGAGTTTATTTAATTTTTAATTATTTAAAAATAAATATATTTTTTGCCAAATATACCGAAATATATCATAATGTAGAGCATGAGTAGTAATACTATATATAAAAAGATCAAACAAATTCATGTTCATTTGGTCTGATTTCTTGATTTTTTAACATTTTTCCTAAATTTTCAAAATAAAAAAAATAAAAATAAAAATTTATTTATTGAAAAAAATTCCGATTCTACAGAAGTGTAGATCAGGCATAGACATTATATATATATATATATATATATATATA
>JAOXJP010132512.1:0-13563 GCA_025762735.1 Platanus orientalis | reverse complement strand
GGTTTAATTTATGTCAGACTATTAGTTTATGTGAATGAGAATGCTAGGACGTGATTATAGATTATTTTTAGGTTTATGGAATTATGAAAATTTTATTACAGGTTAATTATGGGATATGAATGGTTATGATTTATGATATGTAATTCTGCTATGTATGAATGAAAAAAATGAGCGAAAAATTTATATGAAATTTACAGATTAAAAATGAATGAATAAATGTTTAATGTCATATGCCAAAATTCATAGCCCTTCTATTTATTACAGGTTGATTATAGGATATAAATGTTTAATGTTTAATGTAATATGCCGAAATTCATACCATCTTAGGAATTACCTAGTGGTCTCCATGTATATCAACACGTAAGTTCCTATTGTAAAGTCCACTTGAATGCTTGGGACACCAAAGGAAGATACAATATCCTTTGTTGGAAACTGAGCAAAGATGAGACCAACACCTTTATCTCTCATTATAAAGTTTGTAGCAATAAAGGTTGAGCTCCATAGCCAGGTTTGGAAGTAGAGAACAATTTTTTCCCTTACTAAAGTGGTATTGAGAGATCCCACATCACAGCTCCTAAAAACATAAAAAAATAAAAATACACCCTTTATTGAGAATAATCATTCTCTTCTATATCATATCATACAAAATTTGGGTTAACAACAAAAGAAAACATAAAGATAGAATCCTTACTTTATCTTTGTTGACATCATTGGAAGCAATGCCTTCTCCATACACTATTGGGTAGAACTTGTTCACATGCTTCCTTGTACAAAAAACTTGGTCATCTATGAGAACACATAATTTTAAATTCAAGATGTCCACACTATAAAGACTTAAGAAATAATAAAAAAAAATTGAATAGTAACTAAGCAATTAGAGAAGTTGGAAAACATGCACTATGATACATGAATTGCTTAATTACCTGAAACCAAGTAAATAACAAATTGATACGAATCATTTAGTCTTCAAACATGGCAGTGGTAGATAAATATTTGGGATAGTTAGACAAACTAGTGAGCATTGTTTAGGCAATGCATATACTAACATGCACACAAGGACCAATATGGCAACATCAACACATTTTCTTGTATTGAACCATTGTTGGCTAGAAATTTGTGTGTAGACATGCCAATGCCATGTGGGCACGAGATCTAGACTTTCCTAAGACTCTAGGTGACAAAGCAAACCGTAGGTTAATTTTTGGTATTTTGTTTAGTCATAAAAGAAAAATTAGGTGATTTGGGAAGGGGATAGTTCTTCCTTCCAAATGAGCTCTTTCTACCTTAAAAGTAAGGACTTTATTGCAAATCACACTAAGATAACAACCATGAATGAAACAATGTAAATATGTAAACATTAATGAATTAAGCACTTACAAAGCCTTAAATCAGACTAAAATCTATATATCGAGCTGCATAAGACTTGTTCATGACAAGTTATAGATTAAAACCTCTACTTATTGACTAAAACTCGTATTCCAATCTCTTAGGAACTTGTTGAAATCAAATTACAAGTAGGAAACATGACTTCAAATGGAAAAAAAACTCTCATGCTAGACTACTAAGAGTCTATTGATGATCAATTATAGACCAAGAATTCTAGAATTTGACTGAAATAAAAATACCAAGCTAGAGAAAGCTTGTTGAAGACCATTTTCAAACTACAACTCTGTTACAAGATGAAATGAAACAAAAAATGATGGGGCTAAACTGATAGCTTGACAAATTGATTGTTAATTGATTGGATAATTGATAGATGCTCCTCCTTCTATTTTTGATTCTCTATTTATAAACATCTTTCGCCAATTATGGCCACCTTCTCCATGATTGCACGTTCATGCGATCATAGAGAAATGGCTTGTTTCTCCTTTAACCTTGAGTTTGTTAGCAGACTCTATTACATGGTTGACTTACAGTGTCTTTGTGCTAATTGTCACTCCTTATTTCACTTGATTGTGGCTTTACTCTATAAGAAGCTAGTTAACCCACGTTGCTAAGATTGGGTCCCACTAGTTAACTTATCCTTTAAGCCACATCAGAATCACTTTTGTGCTGCCAAAATGTTATTTTCGAGCCAATTGGACACCTCAGTACTTTCCACGTCAGGCCCACCATTTTTGGCATAAACATTCCCCCCTCCATTAAAATTTTTAAAATTAAATAGAGGTCATCATAGCATAAGTGATAGCTCAAGGTCTTATCTTCCCAAGCCAAAACCCTTTGATTTTGTCATTGTCTATATTTCTATTTAAATTTCACTATTTAATCTCATTGGTCCCCCCATTCGTGCATATCGCTTTCCACTTTTCCTTCATTCTTCTTCATTTTCTTTGATCTTTAGACCCCACCTTCATGGAGACTTTCGCATCAACTAACATCCTCGTTAATAAATCCTTAGCCCTTCAAATTTTTTAAGGGCCTTTTTTGTGATGAAATCTTCTTCATAGATGAATGTTCTGAAGAGGTCTCCCTCGTTCCTTCCTTTTATCCCAACATTCCAATCTCTATTTCTGCAATTTACCCACTTTACCTTCAAAAAGATTACTTCTACAACAAAGATGGCTTGACTAGGACAAGTGGCTTTCTAGATGTTCACCAAAGACTCGGCCAAAGATAAACAATCTTTAGATTACATGGTTAGATCATGTCTAGCACATTTTCGGTCACTTGTGGCAACAACTTTTTGGGTTTAGTCTTCCCCTGGACCAAATCCTCTTAGCTTCTAATTCTTGCTTTTGGAGCCCATCCCCTAATGCCTTTTTCTTTAGGTGCGGCCTTGTTGGTCCCACCATGATGGATATTTGCGCCCTTAACTCACTTTTAGGTGATGGCAACGAGATTAGTACCTGATCAATCTAGAACTCACCTTCGACATCTCTAGAGTCCATATAGCTTATGGTTCCTTCATTTTTGCCAAAGTTGGCTATAAGGATAATGAAGTCAGCCACAAAGAACATTGTGTTCCTCCTCTGTTGGATATGCCGACTTTTGGTTTGTGCTCAGTTAGGCCAGATGACTAAAGAGTTTAGATGCCTTGCTTTTGCTCTCACCATAGGTCGTAATCTCTCTATAGCCCCTTTTGTTCTTTCCTAAATGTACAAAGATCTCTGGGAAATCTTTAACCAGAGACTGAACCCTTCTGGTGGTCCCTATTGCTTGATTCAAATCTTTCTCTATGAATACTTTCTAGACCTGAATTGATGTTTCCCAATTGCGATTGAATACCAACAATGTTATGGCCACCATTGGATGACTGCTTTGCAGCAATGGTATGAATTTAGCCACTACTTTGAATTCTTTCGTAAACTTTCATCAATCGGCTAAACCATCTATTTTTCCCTTTTGGAGATGGATGTTTCGGTCTGGTTTGGTGTATGTGTTCAAAGGATTAGGTCGATGAAGATCTATTTGAAAGAAAAAAAAGTAATTTGGGAAAGTTTTATTATCCCTTGAGATCTCCATTTTGGTGTGTAGTTTGATAATAATGCTTAGGCGGGAGTCAAGGTATAGCTTCCTAGTAGTTTGGGTTCAACTAGTTGATTCTCACTCCTCTAGCACCAAATACCCTCAATTTTCCTCCTTTTAAGTGCATTGTTTTCGAGGTAGAGAAAGAAGAAAAATTAGTAAGATCTATGAATGAGATATATTGGTTAGCAAAGGGTATCTTCACTCTGGATCAATTTCCCCGCCAACCTTCTTCTTCAGCCATCTTCTAAGAATGCTGGGAGAATTTTTTCACCAAGGCCCTCTTAAAGATGTTGATGAACTCTTGGCACAACTCCTACAAGCTGATCATAATTTTGGCACCAACGCTATTTTGGGCTCATTATTAGATGCTTCTTGGGTCTACCCTTGGCCAGAGAATTGCCTACCTGCACCATCAGATCTAAAGATGGGGGTGGCCTTTCCCGTATAAGGAGTAGCCAAGTATAATCTATTCCTACTAGAACTATGAAGGCTATAGACATTTCAACTAGTGCTCCCCCTCTTCATATTTTTTTTTCTTTTTTTTTCATTTTATATTTTAGCCTCTCATCAGATATTTTAATTTTATGATAGAGACAAGTATGACTCCACCAAAAGTTCCTTTGACTGATATCCCGTCAATAACTCCTCTTGAGTTACATTCAAAAAAGAAGTTGGACTCTAGCTTCCAAGTGGCCAATGAAGTAAGACATGAACTCCAACATCAAACAGAGAAGCGAGTTTGAAAGCCACTGCTCATTCAGTTGGATGAAGAAGAGGAAGATGAAGATGAGGATCCTAAGGAAGAACCTGAGGTGCTTCAACCTGAAGTAGAGGTAGGAGCAAAGGAAAACAAATCTTTTGTATTGAGAGAAGAGAAAGATGAAGCTGAAAAAGATGAAAATCCTCAAGAAATCAGTGAGGAAGAGGACATAGAAAATGTAAAAGGTGAACTGAAAAGTAGTAATTACAAAAGTGAAGATGTAAAAGACGATGAAGCAAAAGAGGAGGAAAAAGAGGATTAATGCACCCTCGCCTCTTTTGATAAAGAAAAGGAAATGGCAGACCAATAAGGATTTTTCCTCTAAATCGGTCAGCCTACT
The DNA here is from genome assembly GCA_025762735.1 of Platanus orientalis. NCBI lineage: Eukaryota > Viridiplantae > Streptophyta > Magnoliopsida > Proteales > Platanaceae > Platanus > Platanus orientalis. Next base: position 8,995 of record JAOXJP010132512.1, on the reverse strand, counting down.
TTGGAAACCAATATACCATGCACCTCCTTCCCCAAAGTCTTCACATCTTGAAGAAATGGAGCAGAGAAAAGATGTAACTAGTAACATTTTTGCAAAAATTTCAATCCTTAGAACATACCACCAGTCAAACTATTCGACTAGTTGATGATGTTGGTAAAAATCAAATCCCTTGAAGTAGTATTGAAACCTGATTATGAGCATCCATTAGTCTCAATGGTCAAAGCCAGTAAATTAATGGTTGATTCTCTAGTTATTTTTCTTGATGAGGACATAGATAACTTCTTTGTGCACCTTGAAGAATTCTTGAACTGATACCCTTCAAACGAGGCTATTCCTTCTATAAATGGAATTCGTTAAGTCCAAGCAATAGTAAAGCCATTTCTATCTCTTTCTTATGATCAATTCATTCATCCATTAGTCAAGGAATCCATTGCTTTAGCCATTAGTTTGTTCCGATTCAAGAATGACCCATCTATCAACCGCTTCGGTGAGTTCGTAGACCATCTTCACAAAATTTTTGAGTTTTCCATTGAGTTCGTTGAGTCTAAGCAAATCATTTATAAGGCTGAAACATTCTTTAATTCTCATGAAATCTTTTGTGCTCAAGTTATCTCACTCAAGACAAAGTATAAGGAAGATCATGTAGTCCTTATTTCTTTAGAGGCGAAGATCAAGGCAATCGTAGAATCAGTAAACAAAGTTAATGTAGAAATCAATACCCTCAAGGCCAGACTGGCTGAGCTAACTACTCACCATCATGATTTTCACATACCAATGAGCTGTGAAGGAGTCTTCTAGAAAAGGTCATTCTACCTTGGATAGAACAAAAGCCAGCCTAGATAGTTTTAAAGCTATGAAGTCTTAGGCAAAGTTATGGAAAATCCATTGTGCAATGATGGCCAACAAGAGGTGTGACATCCTTGTCCTATGGAATAATATCTCAAAAAGTTTCCTAGAGATGTTCATGTCATCCCCAAATGCTTGAACTCTCTCTCTCTCTCTCTCGCTCTCTCTCTCTCTCTCTATATATATATATATATATATATATATATATATATAGCTTTTTGGCCTTATCTGGCTAAATTACTAGTATGGCCAATATAAATGTTTCCACCTTTCATTTCAATGAAATATCATTGGTCTTATTTTCTTTCCATTTTCCCAATCTCTATTTATGACCTCCTACACTATGGGACAATACTCTTTTTAGATACTGGCCGTTTATTAATTTTTATGGGCTTTTATGGTCTAAACTTCCCAGAACATAGGTCCATCCCCTTAATACTTTCTTCACTTTAAAAGGAACTTTCCAAGTGGGTGACCACTTTCCATACATATGGTCTTTATGACCAATCAACAGGATGGTCTTTTAGACCGATTCTCCCTAATCGAAGACTTTGGATCTAACCCTTTTGTTGTGAGCCCTGGTCCCCCTTTGTTTTTGGACTTTTGATCTATCTAGAGTTCTTAAATGGGTTTCATCTATGCTTTTTAGTTCAATCATCAATGCTTTATAAAACTCATATGAGGTTTGAGCAGATTGAAATACAATATTCAAGGTAGGAACTACAATTTCCATAGGAAGAATGGCATCATGACCATAGCTTAAACTGTATGGACATACCCTTGTGCTAGTTCAATAGGTAGTATTTTATGGCCAGAATACTTGAGGTAAAAACTCATGCCATGACCTAGGATTTTGTCTTATTGACTTCCTGATAAAATATTTAATGATCTTATTAGAAGACTTAGCCGGCCTAGTTGGGCATACTATGGGGTAGAGTTTAACAATTGGATTCCATAATCTTCAGCAAACTTTTTCATATGATGCCCAGTAAAGGTAATTCCCATATTGATTGTAATTGATTTAGGCACGCCAAAACTGTAGATAATCATTTCTTTAATGAACCTGATGGCCTTATTTTGATCCACATTCCAAAATGCTTTGGCCTTGACTCACTTTGTAAAATAATTGGTCGCAATTATTACAAAAGTGTGCAGCTTAGATGAAGGGGGATAAATTTCCCCTATTAAATCCATGGCCCATACTCAGAATGGCCATGATTTAATTATTGGATGAAGGTATTTTGCTGGTACCTTTTTGGATTAGGCCAACTTGGTGTGCACCATGTTAATGTTAGTGTGTTGTCAATTCCATGCCAAAGTGTCTATACTTAGATTGACTTGTACATAGGATAAATATTGTATACCATTGGTGTATCAGTCATTTATGTATGGGGTGAGTCAAGTGTGTCATAGTCCAGAAGGTATGCTTAAAGGAATAACTTAAGCCACGAAGAACAGATTCAACTCCAGAGACATCTAGCTCATCACTTGGAAAATCTAGATACAGTCTCAAGTTGTGACTCAAGTTATCCAAGGTACCAACTATGGAAATGAAAGGTAAAATCTCATAAAGGTTGGTAATTGGGTTTAATCGAACATGTACTTAACATGGAATACCATAGGAAGGTTTAGATGGACCCAATTGAGCCTTATCTCACAGGGTATGGAACCCCCATGGACTAAATTGGACTTTACATAAGTCAAAAATGTAAAAAATAAAGGGAATTAGACTGATCCAAAATATGGTGGACTGATCCAGGGGCTTACAGGTGCCTATAGAGTTGCTTTAACAAAGATTTGGACTGATCTAGCTTGTAGCGGACTGATCCAATACTTAGCGGACCAATCCATTAGGTCTCAAGTTTGCTTAATGGAGATGCTGAGCATCACTGGACAAATTCAGTTTTGACTGAACCGATTCAATTAAAAGTGGATAGATCCGATGCACTAGACTTGGAAAAAATAAATTGCTAAAAAATAAGAACAACCTGTATTATTTGCTCATTTTAGATGGATGAACCACATGATTTTCATCCATTTATAAATACCTATTACTTCTAAAGTCTTGTGAAGGATTTCTAATTCAAAAAATTTAGTTTGTACAAAGCTTTTGTGAAATTTTGGAAGGGTTCTAAACCTGCATAGTCAAATCTCTATGAGATTAATTCCAAGCACAATCGCAGGGCTATTTAGGGTAATATCAATGAGGGATTATGTTGATTAGGGTTCCCTAACTTGGAGAAACCCAAATGCTATGAGAGATATAAGGCATAAAAAGATTTATGCATTAATCTACATCTCTCAACTAAAAAGAAGTGTGGTTCACATAATAAAATCATCATCCTAAAGAGGCACTATATGTGCAGATTATCTTCATCAATTTTAGACTTTAAATTGTTTAAGCTTCCATCAAAGCCATTGAAAGCAGTTGATGCCTTCGTTGGATCCACCGAATATGAGGTGCTTGCAGGGCGATTACTTAATCACTAGAACTATGAGTTGTTTAAGGTTTTATTATTAATTTTTTTTATAATAGTTCGTAAAACTATTAATAAAAATTAATAAGCTTTGTGAAGAGCAGTTTGGGAGTGGATGTAGGCTTGGAGTGCGAAACCATTATAAATCATTTGTGCATTGTGAGATGTGTTGGTTATTTAGCTTGATTGCATTCATTGTTTTAATTGTTGAACATTTCAATTGAGTAAATAAACAATCCATTGCACTACTACGAAACCTAAGGTAGAAAAGTAAAACCTTTAGAGAATTTATCATTCAGTCTCCTGCTCTGCTATAGTTCACTATATTTTATGATGAAGTATAGTGGTTTATGATAGTATTCATAGAATATATATGTAGCACATGTGAATGATCTATTTTTTAAGCAACATTTGCGATTGATTTACTTATAATAATTTGAGTTAACATTCTATTGCTTAATTGAATTAAAGTCAGCTAAATCAATGTAGAAAGAAGATGAATTTAAAATTTTTGTACAACTATGCACCCCACTCTAGGATTAACTTGAGGTGGAACTTAGAATTTTAATTGGTATCAAAGCTAGGTTTCTCTAAAAAGGACTTAACATCCTAAGCTTAAATCCAAGAACATTCACATGGCCTCCAAGGACGAAGGCAATTCCACCAATAAACCACCATTCTTTGATGGAACGAACTATGCCCATTGGAAGGCTCATATGAGAATTTTTCTGAAGGCTATGGATCTAGCCATATGAAACTCATGTATAAATGGTTTGACCAAACCAACCAAGGAGGAAAAGGATTGGGATATAACTGATAAGAATGCATACAATGAAAATTATAAAGCACTAAATGCTATTGTGTGCGCCATAAATGGGGACGAATTTAAATAAATATTCAACCTTGATTCAGCTAGAGAAGCGTGGAACCTCCTAGAGGTTACCCATGATGGTACGAGCACCATAAAGCTATCCAAGCTTCAAATGCTCACATCTAGCTTTGAGGCACTTAGGATAGAGGAAGATGAACAATTCATCGACTTCCACACCAAGCTTCAAGATATAGTTAATTTTATGAGGGACCATGGAAAGACTGTGAATGATTCTAAAATTGTTAGAAAAATACTTAGGTCCTTACTTGAAAGGTTTCACCATAAAGTCATAGCCATAAAAGAAAGTAAGGATATTGACACAATAAAAGTGGAAGAACTAATAGGATCATTTCAAACAATTAAACTCAAACTCAAACCTATTAGTAAAAAAAAGGGTATTGTTCTTAGGGTAGAAGAGCAGTTTAGCCCGAATGAGGATTTCAATGAGGAATTCACATTTGTGGCTAAGAACTTTAAAAGGTTCTTTGGCAAAACTTCAAAGGAGTTTAGAAAGAAGTTACCTCCCAAACTGACAAATGGAAATTTTAGGAGAAGAGAAACTCCCAAGGAAGAACCTCTTTTCTATGAATGCAAAGGCCAATGTCATTTTGTGACTAAATGTGCAAACAAGAAGAAAGAGATAGCTAAGAATAAGGCTATGGCAACCACTTGGGATGAGGACTCATATAAGCCTAATGAGGAGTCATTGAATAGTGATGATGAATCATCAGTTAATGTAAATTATTTTGTTTCGTTCACTAAGTTACCTACAAACGATTCCTGTATGAAGGAGAAAGTGAAGATGAAGGTAAGGAAAACCTTCAAGAAGATTTCAATAATCTTGACCTAGAGAATGAAGAATTAGCTAAAGAAAATTCTAAACTCAAAAAGGAAAAGAATAAACTATTAGAAAAATTGAAAAATCAAGAAAGAGCTAAGGAAAGCACCAACTTGTTAAAAAAAAAAGAGGAACTGAAAGACAAAATCATTGCCTTGGAAATAAAGTTATATGAATTAAATTTAGTACAAATCAAGGAAAAGATGATAAGAAGAGACTTGTTGAGACTTGTGCTAAGCTAACAAGAAGACCTATTGAATTAGAAAAGCGGGTAAAAACCTTAGAGGAACATAAAATAAAATCTCTAAACCTTTTTTTTCCATTATGATGAGAAATTCGGAAGAATATTCACCATGGGCAAAGAAAGTGGAGATAGGAGAGGAATTTCATATGGATAAGTGGATATCTAAATCACCTAACTGTAGTAAAGGCACAAAAATTGCTTTTGTCAAAGGCCAAGAGAAAGCTAAGGCTATCTCTATTGCATAGCCTCCTAAACCCAAGACTGCATACATAAAGAAGGGTCCTTGGTATGCTGAAAAAGGAAATTCCGTATTAAAAGCATCATTTTCCAAGAAAATAACTTCTCAGCTAAAGGCAAGGTCCTTGACCAAAAAGGAAAGAGAAGGGCTAATCCAAGACTATTTCAGCACCAAGCATCAACTTCAAAAGGTCCTCAAATCACTTACTACAATTATGGGTTGATGGGACATATGAATTTTGAATCTAAGAAGAGGCTGAATGACTAGAACTATCAACAATTTCAAATCTTGAAGAAACAAGATTATAAAAGAAGACAAAAGAAAAGGGAATTCTTTAAGAAACTTGAAAATATGAACCTTAAATCTAAAAGGAGTTGGAACAACTAAAATTTCCTAACCCAAACAAGTTTGAGTTAAGAAGATGTGGGTTCAAAAGGATAACCTCAAGTGTCTAGTAATTCACACAACTCTTAGAATTGGTAGCACTTCAAGATGGTGTCTTGAAAGTAGACAGGAGATAGGTCTCTATTATACCATTTTAAGAAGAAAAAAAAAAGAAGGTAGTGTCACTTTTGGAGATGGGAAGCCAAGATTATTGGCAAAGGGACTATTGAAGAACCAAGACATCCAAAATTAAATGATTTCCTATATGTACAAGGCCTATAGGCTATGCAGTCAACTTTACAAAGGACTGCTGCGAGATAAAGGACATGAAAGAAAATAAGGTTCTTCTCAAAGGAATAAGAATAAGTGCACAATTGCCACATTATAGAGTTTGGTAGTTTTAATGCATGTTTGATATTGTAACACCCTGCACAATATATATATATAGTAAATGGTCTTGAAATCAAGTTAGTCGGCTGAGTTACTAGAAAACTCATATGAGTGTTGCTACAAGGAGAAAGAGTAACGAGGTGTGTTCATTAGCTAACGATGATAGAAAGAGGATTCAAGTGAAAAACCTTACAAAAAATTTTACGCTTGAAAACCTTTCAATGAGGCGTAAAGGTATGCCATGAATAGTTTCTAATATAAGCAGCATGTAAGGCACATGGTGACTAGTTTCTAATATACACAACATGCAAATGCAGGCCATGAATACTTTCTAACATATATAGCATGCATATGCATGTTGTAGATAGCTTCTAACATAGATAGTGGGAATTTACACTGTAATAAGTTTATTAACAACATTCGAAAAAATAATGCTATTAAAGTAAACTTAACTATAGATATTAATGGTGCTAAAAAATAGAATACCATAAATACACATCATTTACAACGTTCATTGTGTGGATGCTGGTAATGTCATTCCATAGATATTCATTTTTGTTTTAGTGAGTGGCACATTATATTGGCATTTTAATACCATCCATTTAAGATGTTGTGGGCATTGCGGAAAGCTCGCGACCCACTTCGGGGGGTTTGGAGTTGCCACCAACTTGGGTTTTTATAGGCGGGGTTAGACGTCTGCCTCCTTTCCAGGGGAAGGGAGAATGTAAGCTTTTTAGAGCCCATGCTAGGCACTCGGGCCTAGGATTCACTCATGTTATTGGTATGGTTTTCTAGGGATCTGGGTAAGCTGTTTTGTTGCGATTGGGGAAGGTGTTAGGCACCCCAATCACCCACCTTCTAGGGTGGCTCCTTTAACTGAACCATTCATTTCATGTTCATTAAGTAGTGATTATAAAAAGAAGAGTTTTAAGAGGGTTTTTGTCAATACGCCTGATCTCCAGGGCATACGCTTGATCTCTAGTATGCCTGATCTCTTATAGAGTGAGACTTCAGGCGTATGGATTCAATTGGGTCCCATTTGACTCTTACTGTTAATTCCAGATGCTGGAGTTCACATAGATGTCATATTTTTAAGGTTTTGTGAGTTTTGAGGTCATTGTGAAGGTTCAGACCCTAGGGGATGCCATTTGAGACTTTTTGTTCAGGTATGCCTAAAATAATTAGGGTACGCCTAAACTCCATAAACGCCTGATCTCTCATAGAATAAGAGATCAGGTGTACTATATGATTTGAACCTATTTTGTGTCTTGCTGATATGTCAAAGGGTTGAGACATTTATTAGGGCACTTTTAAAGGGTTGTGGGAACATCGAAGAGCTAGTGTGGGGTAGAGGGTGATTTTAGGGTTTTTTTGCTTGAGTGCACCTGAAAGTCAGTGTACGCCTGAAGTCCATATACGCCTGATCTCTTATAGAGATGGAGATCAGGTATATTGCCTCAATTGGACCCTTTTGGGGTTTTGCTGATGTGTTAGAGGATTGAGACTGTTATTAGGGCCTATTTAAGGACTTAGAGGCTGTCTATGGGTCACTATGGGATTAAGGACAATTTGAGAATTTTCTATTTTGGTATGCTTGATCTCTCACAGAGAGAGAGTGAGAGATCATGCATATTGTTCATTTCTCAATACAAGCAATGACTGTTTTCTAGGTTTTTGGGTAACTTCCCGAGGTCCACTGACCCTAGAATTTTTCAGAGGGGTGAGTAACATCCCTAGAAAGGTTCATAAAAATCCCCAGCCCCTAGAGAAGGGGTGGGACCCACTTTTGGAATTTCCTAAAATGAAAAATATTGTGCACTCAGCCCAAAATGTTCAGCAAAGTCTGAGTTATAGGACCCATATCTCAAAATCCAGAGATTAGGTGGGTTTCAAATTTTACAGGGAAGTTAAGAGATGAGTCATGAGTTTCCAATTAAAATTTTAGATAGAGATTCATTTTGTACAACGAGTTATGGTACAGACAACATGTACAACGACCAACTTTTATATTTTTAACAGCATGCTATATGTTGAAATATAAAATTTGGTAAAAATATATATGATGGGTAAATGATCTTAAAAAAATTGATAACATGCTCAAGATAGTTAACTAACAGATAGCAGAAAACTACAACATAAATCATTCATTAGGAAGGATCAAAAAATCACAAAGGTTGGGTGCTCCTATAAAATAGTGTATGAACACACTATTAGGAGAGATAAAGTGGGGTCCATTCCGGGGCTTCACTTTTTGAGGTCCGAATTGTGCACAATGATAGGTCTTGGGTTTAGTGACATCTGGTGTAAGTCACCAACCCCACCTTAGCATGAAAACAAAATAAAAAGTGTCTACTTTGTCATATGACATATAAAAAAATAGAAAAGGGGGAGACAGATTGTTTCCCCCATGTCTCATTGATCAAATTAGGGTAGATAGGGTCATTACAACATGGGAGCAGGAATTTTTAAAGTCTTAAGGAGGGGGGAGAGGGGGCCTACCTGATTATGGGTTGGCTCTTTCTTCTTCTTTCTTTCCTTTTCTTCTTTTTCTTCTCTCTTATTTTTCTCTCTTTTCTTTCTTTCCTTTCTTTTCTCTCTTTTTTTTTTTTTTGGATTTTCTTTTGTTTGCCTCCCTTGATCACAACCTAGGGTGGGTTTTTTATAGTGGGGACCTAAGGGGGGTTATGTGGAGGGGATAAGTATGGAG
>JAOXJP010132491.1:0-13563 GCA_025762735.1 Platanus orientalis | reverse complement strand
AATTTGTTTGTATTTATTACTTTATTTCATTTTATAAAAGTGCTCATATTCTAATGAATTGAAATAGAGAATGAGCTATTATTGAATTAAGTTAAAGTTGAGCTTTACTTTAAATTGAGGCTAGGTTGTGTGGAGGCTTGTAGCATGTATGGGACTGCTACATCCTTCTTCTTCTTTTCTTCCTACATTTTTATTACTCACTACATCATATGCCTACACTAATAGATCATTGTTCATCAAAAAAAAAAAAAAAATCCTGAACTAATCAATACATCCCAAGGCTAAAGAAAAGTTCTGGTGAAGTTCTAATTTACTGTTCCAAGTTTACTAATTGTTTATCGTCAAAGGTGTATTCTGTTCTAGCCCATGAAACCCATCTTCTTATGGTATTCCATACCAATTCCCACCTAATTTCCATAGTTTTCTAAGCTTTATTTACTATGAATTTCTATAAAAGGTAATGTTTCTTGCATTGTTGATTTCTGTACGCTTATTGAACCAAGTTTTACATTATGTTCTACTAGATTTTTTGGGGTAGACCTGAGTTTTGCTTGTTTTAAATACTTTTATTAATCTAATTGTGCTCAGATTTGGAGGGTTAAAGCTTCATCCCTAAACCTACTGGCCTGCAAAATTTCATACCATTTGGGTATGTCTAGACTGGGTATTCATTCCTCCAAAGTTATGTCCAGATTATTTGGCAATTTCAATAAACCTTAGGTCTAATACGGCAAATTTTTCAAAAATAAACAAAATGCAACCCAAATCCTCAAATCCTATAAATGAGAGAAAGAGCGAGAAAAACAATGCAGGGAGATAAAGATTAGCGATGAAGGAGAATTAGAGAGAAGGGGGAAGAGGTGAGAGGGAAGAAAATGCTTCTAAAGGTCTTTTTGCGCGCCTGTAGGAGGTGTTTCTAAAACGCTTCTAAAGGGCTATATACCAAGCTTTTTGAAAAACCTACTAATGGTGTTTTTATAGAAATACAAAAGAAGCGTTTTCAAAACATTGTATAAACCCCATTTCCTATATTAAGCATTTTGAAAACGCTATTGATAGTGTTTTTGCGCATCTCCATAAGAAGCGTTTTGAAAGCGTTGTATAAATAACATTTTTTTTTTACTTTTTGCAACATTTAAAAATGGTTTTTGTCATTTAACCCATTTAGCAGCATTTTTTAAGAGAAACGTTATATAATATTATACCTTTTACAACATTTGTATAAAAAAATTTCCTAAAGTATGCTGCTAAAAACCATTTTTGTTGTAGTGTGATACTACCAGACCCTCGTCTTCTTCATCTTCAACATTTCTTAACCACAGTACTATCACTCCAGTTTGGCACAACCAACTTGGTCATCCATCCTCTTGAATTCTTATGTTTGTTTTTCATTATCATTGGTTATCATCCTTTATTGTATTGTCTCTTCATTGTAAAAGTTGTGCAGTGGTCAAGAGTCATCATTTACCATTTGATAATAGTAATACAATTGCTTTCCATCCAATTGATCTCAAACATAGTGATGTTTGGGGACCATCCCCGATTTTGTTTTGTTTTTAGGTTACGTTTTTATGTTTTTTTATTGATGTTTACTCATGCTTTACTTGGCTTTATCCAATCGCTCGAAAATCTGATGTATTTAATGTATTTTGACAATTTAAATATCTCGTTGAAATTTTATTTTCTCGCTCCATTAAGGTTCTTCGCACTGACGGTGGTAGCGAATACACAAGCAAAGTTTTTGAACAATTTCTTGTTACAAATGACATTCTTCAGCAAGTCTCATGTCCTCATACGCTAGAGTAAAATAGTGTTGCCCAAAGCAAACATTGTCATATTATTGACACAACTGTTGCCCTTCTTCACATTGCTTTCATGCACATAGTTTAGGACAAGTTTAGGCAGGCTCAATTTTAGCCTAATACCCAGTCCGACCAAAATTAGTTAATAAATAACATTTTATTTGGATGTTTATTTTTTATTTTTATTTTTATTTTTTCGGTCTGTCTATTTTTAACAAATTTAGCATCATCAAATAGTTCAATGTGTCACCTATTCAAACAGCCCCATGCAATATGCATTTAGGGGCAGCTATGGGCATAAAACCAATCCAAAAATTAAAGGAAGTGTTTTAGTTCAGGCAGCCCAAACTGTACCTAAAACCCATTGTTTTAAATGGGCTGAGTTTGGGCTGACTACCTCGGGTTGAATTTGGGGTTGAGCCAAGTCCGGGAATATGTAAAACATTTCGGGCCAAGTTTGGGCTAACCTTAGCCCACTGCATCCCGACCTTATTAATAGCCCTAGGTTTGGCTATTAGGTCCGTTGAAGATACTTTGAATTTAAGGGACCTATACATCCAACACACAAATGGAGTGGAATGAGGCAGAGCATCCCTCATGAATGAGATAGCCCTCTTAGAGGTCTCAGACCTCTAGAGTTTTTGTAGCATAGATATAACTACCCCTACATGTGTCATTGGGGATAGTGATAAAGAAGCCAGAATGGTGACATGGGTGACTCCTTGCTAAACCATATGATAACCATTAGAGACCAAGATAGTACGTAGGTCCAAAGAAGTCCATTGTTGGGGCTTTGGGGTGCAACAATTTTCCTGCATAAAAGAGGTTTCTTTTTAGTAACACCATATAACTTGTGTAGCCAAAGCTAATGAGAGAAAAGTGTCCCACTGGGCATGCCAAAAATTTGTACACATCAAATTTCATTGTGTGTGCAAATTACCCATTCATAGAATGATTTTATTTATTTGGGGGATTTTACACTTCTATAGACTTTAAAGTTCAAACCTGTTAATTAATCTTCTCCATAGAAGGGAAGAAGAAAACATCTAATTAAGGCTTACAAGAATAAAATAACGAAAAGAAGTTTCATTAATACTTATATCACATATCATTTACAATGATACAACTATCACCTTACTGAAGGCATCTCTCTTGTTTGGTGTTAGCTGTAGTTATTCGATTCCTCAAGCTTGATGATGGAGACGTGAATCTAAAAGGTCAAAAGTTACCCAAAAAAAATCCTTAAAAGGTGTATGGAGTTTCTATTTATAGGAAGCTTGTGTGGAGTTGTACATTCTATCTGCAATCTTTATCTCTTCATCATTTTTAGGGATTAAGTATCTTCCGTAAACAGATGGCCATCTAGTTTGATTCCTCTCCTATGGACAATGTTGCATTTAAAGCCTAGTTTGATTTGGTGCTCTTCACAGATGAATCCCTTACGGGATTAAATCCGTGACATAAAAATGGTGATGGCAATCCAACCAGATAAGGAGAGCAACATTGGTAGTATCAACCAGCATCTCAATGTTGAAATATTTGTTCAATACACCACAAAGCAGATCAAAGCTCTCGAACTAGTTTATGCAAAATGCCCAAAGCCAAGCTCGATGCAACGACAACATCTAATCCATGAATGTTTGATCCTCTCTATCATTGAACCCGAGTAGATCAAAGTTTGCTTTCAAATAATTCATAGGCAAGAACTCATACAAATGCTCCCTCTCTTTTATTTTTAGTTTTTCCTTTCATTTAATGTTTGTGTTTGGTCTTTCCTAGCATTGCCAGTTTGTATCCATGCAAAGTTGGCCAATGCCCTTATTGTTAAGGCCTCGAACACTTTTATTTTTTGTATGCCTTTAACAATGGCCTCCCCCATTATCTTTTTTCACTAATATATATATATATATATATATATATATATATATACATGCCTAATGAGAGTGTCTCAACAATGAAGCAAAGGTACCGGCTTCTTCTTGTGGTCAATAGCTTAAATCTAAAGCTAATAATGGTGGTTGAGCAAGACCTAAACACCAACACTACTCCATTCTTCCCAAGGTTTGTTGAGACCTACAACTACTATTCCATTGCATACATTAAATTTTTTAGTGTGTTAATCATTCATTGAATTGTTTTATTATTTTTTGGTGTTTTATACTTCTCTAGATTCAGAAATTTGAATTTGTTAATTGCATCTCCTCTATATGAGGGAGGGAGAAAAATTCTATTTAAGGCTTACAAAAGAAGAAAGAAAAGAAAGTCTTCATTAATGCTTATTAAAGCATCATATATACAAGATAATGGTTTAAACATGTATCACCTTGTCGAAGACATTTTTCTTTGGACTTCACTTGATTGCTTTTTGTAGGAGCTGAACATTCAAGGCTTGGCCATATAGAAGTCTTGGAGCTTGAAGATGTGTGTTGGGATGCTAATTTGTAGTGTCGAATATCCCTCCAACGTGTGTAGAGTTTTCTATATATATGAAAAGTCTAGAGGTTGAAGAGTCCATCTAGGAGTCTTTATTCAATATTTATTTTTTCCTTATTTATGGGGTTTGAGCCTCATCTATAACTAACTGATGCTTATTTGTCAATCCTCTTTTTGGGTTACAAGGATGGGATTATGGGGGAAAACCTGCATCTTTCTGTTCCCATGGATGAAATTTTACTTATTCAAATAATTTTCATTTGTTATAAGTCTTATATGTGAATAAGTTGGGATAAGCCTTGTAGTGTTTGAGTTTATCCATATTTCTTGATCCTTATTTGCACCAACAAACCTTTGTTTGACTTAAACTTGATTCTTGCAAATATGAAGGATTTTGACTTAACTTTGACTTTCATGCACTGTATAAGCTTAGCATGTGTCAGCTTTGGAAAGTTTCATATAATATATTTGGGCAGATGGAATTCATCTGTATGGAATCTGTACAGACAATTTTATCTGCAGGAATGAACTTTATATTTGGGACTTTCTTTTGTCCATGGATATCACCACATGTCATGCTACCCTGTGATCCATCATTATATGCATTGAATTTGATATAATGCATTGCACGTATAGAAATTCATTCATCAAATAAAATCCATGCCAACATCTGTTATGTTTGAATCACTTGATGTAATAGTATCAAGGGAAAGTCCAAACATAATGATAATTGAAAAGTGGTGCCTTATTGGACACAGTAAAGATTGTGGCATGCATGGGAGAAAAAGGGATACAGTATGGAGTTGTAGGAAAATCGAAGGCAAGGATGATGATGGATGATCTCATAAAACTTCAAAACGACTAAAGGGGTAAAAATGTAATAATATATTTCAAGATAATACCGAAATTGGTCATATATATACTCATTTTTTTAAATATGTTGATTTACTTATTTTTTTGGTCATTTTATTATAATGCATAACCGTTTTGGTAAAAAAAATCTCATCTTTAAATAATAATAAAAGTATTCAACCCAAAATGACCCACCCCGATAGGTCCACAGGGGCCCAACCCACCCAGTCTACTTAGTCAAAGCCCATCAAGCCAGACCAGGCTCATTTAGCCCGTGGCCTATGGCTTGACCAGACCCTTGACCTACGGGGTAACTCTACCATACCCACCTTCTTTGTCAAGCCATGCCTTGATTAGGCCAAGCCCAACCCCAAATGATATGGCCCATAGGATCCTCTTTGGCCCGATCGTATTAGTCAAGCACCCAACCTGGACCATATTAAACATGGTCCATGCTGGTCCAAACTAAGCTAAGACCATATTCTTGGACCGATTGAAAGGCCGAAGTGTTGTATTTTATTTTTTGGGGTCAGTCACAGGTTATATGTTCATTTGAATCTACTTCAATGACGAATCAAACTGGTTCATATGTTATTTGGTTGACTAATACCCAGCTTATATCTAATTCATCTTGAGTTAATAAAATAGGGATAGTTTAAGGGTGGACTATAGTCAAATCATAATCCTAGTTAATTATTGAGTATATTAATTGTTAAGAATGAGTTGAGATTAGATCTCCTTGTTATGAAATTATTCAACTGAGATTGGGATTAATGTTAAAAGTTGTAAAAATTGTGTAAGTGATGATAGTTGAAAATTTTCAGTCTTTTGATTTGAGCATATAGATTTTGGCATTATGCTTGAACCCAGCAAGGTGGGATAATTTCAATATATGTATGCAACATGTCAAAAACCCTTATTATTATGCAGTGTTTGTGTGTAAATCAAAAATGGTCTATGGGAATGTAATTGTTGACATGATTAGGGGGAGAAATTGGATGGAAACAATTATAATACATGGCATAGAAAAATCAATTATCTCCTTGAAAAACAGAGTGTGCTTAAGATTTTAATGACTAATATGGAGGTCCCTAAGGAGAGTACCTCAGCACGACATCGATGAGATATGGAGGCTTATTAGAACTGGTTCAAAAGAATCATTGTGCACACTTTATCATGTTTAACACAATACATATTGATCTCATTAGATAGTTCAATAAATGTAAAACTGTTATACGAGTAACTATGAAACATATAGGTTGGCTCTCAAAACTACAATGATAAAGCATCTTAGAAATTTTTCTTAAATGATACGAGATCATAAGAGTGATTGCATATATTTGACTGATGTATAACAACTTCTTGATGTCCTACGATCTCACATAATTCTTGGGAGTATATGAGCTATTGATGATGCATAACAACAATATTACCACTTTCACTTAGTTGATGCATTGTCTCAAACTTGAGGCTAAATGTTGATCCATCATCAGCTAATGCAAAGCTGATTTTGCCGGAAAAAAAGCAAAAAAAAGATTTTCAAGCCTAAAACTAAGGCTAAAAGCAAGTCTACCAATGAAGCAATAGGTAATGCATAAGATTCACAAAAGGGCAAATATGTAAAACAAAAACATGGAAAGCACGGTAAAACTAAAGACAAAACCAAAAAGAAGTGCTATAATTACTAAACGATAGGCTACTAAACCAAATAAAATATGAACTAAATCTCTCCTTAATTCTCATATATTTGTGTTTTTGAGGCTTTATTCTCTCATTTACTTATACCATATTGGGTTATGGACTTGGAAACAACCAAGCACGTCGTAAGGGATTCAATAGGGTTCATCAAGTCTCATCAAATTTTGAATGGAAATTAGAAAATGTACATGGGGAACAACATTAATGAAGACTTACTTGATGTTGGTACATACCAGTTTTAGTTACGAAAAAAAACACACGTTGATCCTTATGACTTACATTATGTTCCTAGAGTTCGAAAGATCTTGTTTTCAGTATTTATATTGGTTGGTTTATGTTTTATTTTATATTTTTCGATGGATAGTATCACTATTACCTTTTGATTTGTTTTATAGGCCATTGTCATGCTTTGGATGGTTTCTTTTTACTATATACAGATGATTCTTTAGTTACCTCATATTCTGGTTATGATTTTACTTTAATAGCCTCTATAAGTGATAATGTTGCTTATGATTAAGTTAAGTGATATGCTAATATGACATATTGGATAGGATGGGATGAAAAGGCCAATCAAAGAATGTCTACTAGGCCCACTCACTAAAGTAAATATTCCTACTTACAAGCATTATCTAGCTAGGAAGTTGAGTAGAAAGTGTTTTGGAAAGGCAATGCATGCGAATAGTCCCTTAGAGTTAATCCATTACGACATTTACAAACCATATAATGCGAAAACACAAAACAGAGCCTATTATTTCATCATATTTTTTACTACATGCAATACATTTATGTCTAATTAATCTAACATAAGTCGGATGCATTGGATTTTTCTATAAAGTATATGCTAAAGATTTAAAATTAGTCAAATTGATGAATTAAAACCCTTAGGATTGACCATAAATAGAGTTCGTGTCAGCAATTCAAATGGATCTGTAAATGAAAGGCATTTGTAAATGGTTAATAATCATTATGCTCCACAATAGAATAACATATAATAAAGAAGGAATTATACTTTTTTAGACATGATGAAGAACATAATGGCATATGTGAAATCTCCTAATTAACTTTTAAGGAGATGCATTGTTGACTGCAATCTATAACCTTCATTTAGTGCCCTACAAATTTGTTTATTTCACTCCTTATGAGTTATGATGGAAGAAAACTCAATCTTAGTTACTTTCAGCCTTGGGGTTCCATGGGTTTTATCCATGTGCCAATACAAAAGACTAGTAAACTTAACATGAAAGCTAATAAAAATCAATTTATTAGGTATTTTAGACATTCTAAATGTTGTGTCTTTTTCTGTAAGCAAGATAATGGTAGGTTCATGAGGATAGAGTCATGAGATGTCGATTGCCATCGAAGATGATTTCACAAACAAGAAGAAATCTAGAATGACTTTAAACTTCTAGGAGATATATAAGTCTAAAGGTGGTTCTTAACTTGTGTCTCCCACTAAACTTGATTAGGTTGGAAGAAGTCAAGTCTTAAATGAACTAATGATTGCCAAAGACAATGGGAGCACGTTGTGGGAGTGTATTAGCCAGTAGGAGCACACCACCTAATGTGATGACATATCTCGAGCTCTATAGAAATAAACATAGGGCAATACTTCATTGTCAATTTGAGATTGAAGGGAAATCATTCATGTGTGCTTCCACAAATGATTCCACAAATGATGACAAGCATAGATCTTATGAAGATGCACTCTCGTCATATGTTTCTAGGGGATACACAACTACTATGCAAGTTAATATTAGTTATATGGTGAAAAACCAAGTTTGGGAAGTTATTGATCTTCTATCAAACTACAAGACTATAAGAAACAAATAGGTTATGAAAGTCAAGCGTAAGGCAAATGGAACTATAAAAAAGTACAAAGCGCGACTGGTGGTGAAAGTTATACCAAATTGGAGGATATAGATTATGAAAATACGTTCTCACCGGTGGTAAAGATTCACTTTGATCCACCTCATTTCATCCATTGTCACACATTTAAACTTTGAACTCTACAAATTGAATGTGAATAATGCATTTCTCAATAAAGAAGTAGATAAAGAGATCTACATGGATCAATGTAAGGGCTTCATTGTTGTAAGACAATAGTTCAAAGTATGCAAGATCAAGCAATCTATCTATGGATTAAAACAATTATCTAGGCAATGGTACTTTTGATTTAGTAGCACTATAATTTAATGTCTTTTTATGATCAAGGAAGACCATTGTATGTATTAAACGATCCAATGAGAGTTTCTTAATGTTTGCGTTTTATGTTGACAACATTTTGTTGGTTAGAAATGATATGGAAATGATTGTCAACACCTAAAATTAGTTGTCCCTTGATTTTGAGATGAAAGACTTAGGTGAGCAAATTTCATGCTTCAAGTTAAGATAAACCCTGCGAACTTAAGAGTTTCCTTGTTTTATCTCAAGAGACTTTGTAAGCCCATTGATGCTAATACTTTGAACTTGAACTTTTGTCCTAGGGTAGATGTATAGTTGAAGAAAATGAAAGATATTCATTGTGTGAATGTGATTGCTAGTTTAATAATATGTTCTAGATTGAACATCAACTTTGCAGTATAATTGATTCATCATTATCAATGCAATCCTGGACTGGCGCATTGGTAGAAAAAAACCAAAATCTTCATGAAGAAGAAGAATATGATGAAGTAGAAGAATCAATAATAATAATAATAACAATCGGGTCAAGGAATTAGAGATTTGACATTGTGTAGCTCTAGAAAGTGACTCCAAAACGAATATTTAGAGTGGAATCTGTGGAAAGAATCTGGCGTTACCAAACCACATTTTTTACTCTTTTCAATTCTTTGGAGCTGAGAATCTAGGAATCACTTTTTTGGATTGTTACCAAACACATCCCTTTTCTCTTAGCATGAGCTGTCTCCTAGAACAATGAGAAACAACCTTATATCGCATTATCTACAATGGAGTTGGGGTACATTGCCTGAAGTGCTACTATGTAAGAGGCGACATGGATTAGGTACGCATGAAATTTGTACAAAGAGGCGTAAACGACACCAGAGGCTGACGCATCAGCTCCGAAAAGTGATTTACACTTTTTTGGGGGTGCTTATCACTTTTCAATGTTGATGTGTCCTCACCCTGGTGTCATTTACACCTCTTTGTATGAATTTCATGTGTACCTAATCCAAAGGGTGTAAGAGGTTGTTTGACTATGTGGGTTTTTTTAATGACATGGAATTATAGAAAGTGCCAAGGCTCATGTTACGATTAACAATGATAGTATACCATCGCTAGCATATGGGAAAGATCCTAAATATAATGGGCGGACCAACCACATTGACACTACTTTGTACAAAACATAGTGCAATAGGAAGTGGGTTTTAGGCATATTTTTATGAGTAAGATGGTTACTAACCCACTTACTAAGCCTACGCTAAGGGATTCATTTTGGGCTCATGTGAGAAATATAGAGTTCAGTAGATTTTGATATATTTGAGCATTAGTATTAAACCATTCATATATTTTTTATGATTTTATACTTCTAGAATTTGTTAACATTCTTTTTTTTATTATTATTGTGTCAATTTGTTATTCTATTATTCCAATGGTTTGGACTATTGTTCTTGATGCAATTAGTTGCATACTCTATCACCATATGATTAAATATACGATGTGATTCATCACCAGGTTTAGGTTGTGTACTCACACTACAATTAAGCTAGCACATAGTTTGAGAGAAGGAGAGATGTCAAGTGTATTTTTTTCACATTAGCTTTTGCTACAATAGAGTGTAAGATAAGCATGTGCTCATAATGTCATGCCGATCGGAATCTAAAATAATTTTAAGTGAATAAAAAAGAATGATATATATTCGAGAAGGCTGGGTGAAGATAGAGTGATTGGATTATGATAGTTCGAGTCAGTCATAAAAGAGAGTAGTCAGGCAAGACATGTATGATGTTGAGAAGTTAACAAACTCGTTGGGAAATCTATTATAGGATGTAAATCATACTACATGGGTTACCGGAAAAAAAAATAACATATGTAAGTGACCTAATTTCCTACTCTCCATCGTACTAAAACAAAATAATCCCTACTCTCCTTATAGTGTAAGACTTTGGTCATGAAGACTTGATAGGTAATGTAGACATTTACACCCTTATAAAATTTGTATCATGTTGTGAGATCAAGGTTTGACTTCTGCTACTCTAATATATTACATATGGCTATGAGTGATTCGGTCTAAAAGGGGCACGGCTAAGAAAGTAGTTAAGCCAAGACTAAGCAAAAAAGAGATTTAAAGAGGATAATTTGGCCATACATTGGTTGAGTCGCACCAAATCTTATCAAAAATATTTTTCAAAATTTGGCAACCTTGTAAGAGGCTTGTGACAAATATTGAAAATTGGCATTGTTTCGAATTTAACTCCAAAAGGGATAGAAAACACGCTATCTGAATGGATAAATAATAATATCATAAACATAAGATGTAAATTAATTAAAGCAATATAAATAAATAAAATATTGGACTTTAGGCATCACCCAGATATCAGCTTGGTGTCTTGCTCATTGGGCCTATGAAGCTTGGTCCAAGCCCAACAAATCCAAAACAACAGTCTTTCAGTCATGCTTGGATTGTCCATGGGCTGGAAAGGCCGCAACCCATTTCCTTTTTGGCAGCTCATGTCGCGGGATGAGATTTTCCATGATATTTGATGCTACTTCCCTTATTTTTCCAGAGTCGGCAAAGGAGGTTCGAGGTGTTCTTCATGCAACCCAAGCAAAGTAAGCATTCCTTCTGTTTTGAATTACATTTTAATTTTAAAATTTATGGCGAGAATCACTCTCTGTATTCCATCTAGTTTGCTAGATTTTGTATTTTCCGTTCTTGATTGCTTTGAGAAGAAAAAGATAGAAATTTGATTCATTTTGAGCCGCTAGCTTCGACTTTTAGGGTTAGGGTTTCATTTTCCTATTTCATTTTGAGAAGAAGATTTATTCATACACCTAACTATTTTCTTGTCTAATACCATTTTATTTTCACCCAACTCTTGCCTGAAAATCCTGACATGAAAATTGTAACACAAAAGTTTGTCCTTTTCTTTTTCTTGGCAACTAAACAACCATAGAAATTTTCTTTTTATGTGTGTAATTGTCTTTTCTATCCTTTTTGTATTCAATTTAAGGCAACCAAACAGAGCCTACATGTAATTTAGACTCAGTTAAGAAATACTAGCATTCTGAGTAGAAATGCTTTATGCTGTATTTGTTTTCATCGGGCACATTGAGGGTCTCTTTGGTATAATATTGGAGAAGGGAAAAACAATTGATCTATGTTTTAACCATTGTATGTCATCCTTTTCTATAAAAAAAAGTACATTTGCAATTAGTAATTAAATAGTTTAATTTTTTCCCTTGCTAAAAGTTACTACTGTCATTTCCATAGTGAAACAATCGAGATGCTGTGGCTTTCCATGCCATCCAATATCGTCAACATCACCATTAATAATGATACTATGACTATATTTTTCAAGTTGTTGGGAGTGTGTTTTGTTGTGATATATCCTCAAAAGTCTCAATTTCATCATGGTTTTATGCCGAATCAACCAAGTAGACTAAACTCTAGCCCACATTTAAACAGTTTAATGAAAATTTGGTAAAGTTATTATTATTTTGTTTGACTTCTGTTAGATAACTTATTTTTATTTTTTTATAGAATAAATTTTCATTAAGATGAAGCATCCCAAATGAAACAACAAGCCCTAAGGCTTACATAGTACAAAAAACTCTAAAAATATTTTCTCACCCTCTTTTCATATCAACAAGAGAAAGCCTCCCAAACTCAATACAAATGATCCCCCCAAAAACAAAATAAATCAATAGCTTTTTTATATACAAAATAAATCCTTACCTTCAGTTGGAAATTTAATCTGATTGTGTGCATTTTTAGGGCCTTGGAAAATCTTATCAACAAGCCATCAGAAAAGAAAAAAGAAAATATCATCAATCAAATTTATTTTGATACTAAGGTCATTAAGTCTATATGTTTCCTTTACAATGGCGTTGATGAAGTTCGTATGTTGTATTTTGGGAATGCAAGGTTTATGGACAAGGATACACCTGATAATCCATCATTAATAATAAGTCCCAGTCACATGCCCTTGAAAGATACACCTGTCAGTGAATGTCCAACTGATAATGCAAAAATCATAGTTATAAAATCTTAGAGTCCAATTACACTCTTAGAACCAGCGGGGGAAGTTTTTTCTACTAATAATGCCTCAAGGCTTCAAGATGGAGGTCTGCTACTGGCCACACCCGACAGTCTCATTTCTAGTGGTGAATTGCCAACATGATTTTTTCAATCTTTGTCTCATCATGCAGCACAGAGAACTGAAGAAGAGCCTCTTTATAATGAGGTTGAACTCATGGGTTGTTGATTGTCCACCGGACCAGTAAATAGTAATATCTCTTAGGGTAATGTTGCATTCTCAAATAGCATTGGCAAGGTTCATGGCATAGTTTGCCGACTCCCCAAGTTTGACTCCTTGACCCCCCCGAGTTGACTCCACTCCTAAGCCTCACAAGTCAAGTCATGTTGTTGACTCCTAATTATACCTAACTCACTGAGTCGACTTGTTAACTCAGTAGACTCATTTAACTCGGATTGATTCATGTGACTCAGTCAAGTCTTGTAAACCTTAAATGACCCAAAGTTAAGGTAAATCACAATAAGAAAATTGGTGGGGATGGGGGTGGGGGAGGGGAGGGCTTGAGGTTTCTTTTATAAAGT
>JAOXJP010132480.1:0-13563 GCA_025762735.1 Platanus orientalis | reverse complement strand
TAGGTACTGATATTCAGCCCCCTGATGTCATCCTAATACATCAGGAAAAGCAAATTTCCGTATACAATCCCAGCCCGTGTTTTTTAGTTCATTAAGAGGCTTAGGAGTTCACTCAACCTGGGAGTCACGGAGTTGGAATCATCTCATTTTTCATTACTACATAAAAAAATATTTTAAGAATAATAAAAATATATAAAAATTGGATAAAAGTATAATTTATTTTTATGATAAATATGAATGTTTACCAAACTAACTTGAGAATCAAAATATAACTCATACCAATTAAATAATAGCATCATATTAATATACTTGTTCCATTGCAAGTAAGTAGATTTATCTAAAATTTGAACTCTAAGGCAAACTACTATAATTAGTAATAATCTATTGTATAACCAAAGTCCGACATTTTAATATACACAAATATAAATACAGTATAAAACCTAATTTCCAATAGATTCATTTTTATAAATTTAGGGTTTATAGTTACTAAAAAAGGAAAAAACAGTCTTGATTGTTAATTCTCTTTACAAAAAAAGAAAAGGATTTTAGTTGTTCCAACAATCTTCCTTTAAATATCCATTGAATCTTTCTTAAATCTCAACTATTTAACAAATCAGTTAAACATTTTTAATCATAATTTGAAATTTTGTGTATTTGAGTTTACTCTTTGAGAGTATTTATATCTTTAATCATTTTTACCACTATAATCTTCATTCTTCTTAGTTCTCTACTCTCTTGTAGGATTTTGAATGTCTCTGGGAACTCGCTCATTGGATGCCGTAGGAAAGAAATCTTAAGTTCAAAGAACAATAAGGCTTCTTATTGTGTTATGACATATGTTTCTTTATTTTCAGTTTAAACAAGTTTTCAAGACTCCTTGCATCAACCCAAATCAGTCAGCAATATGACTCACTTAAGGTATATTTTAGAGCCAACAACATGACTCGAATCAGGAGTTTTGGAGTCGGGTCAACTTGACTGAGGCAAGGAGTCAACTCGGTGACTCAGTAAACTATGCTGCAGAGTATAGCCTAGAATTTTAGTGATTCTACGCACGTGATCACATGTTAGATAATGAGATTAAAAAGTTGGGATTAGTGTCATTCTGTTTCCACACAAGCTTAATTATACCACAGTTGAATTTATCAATACTAGACACACACTAATGCAGTAACTGAATAGCAAGGATAATAGCTAAAAGAACCTCGCATGTGGTACAATACCAGTTAAAACTTCCACTGAAACCTAATTGACTAACATGGAAATGGGGATGTGTCAAGAGTTATACACATGCTGAGAGTGGGAAATCGGACCTTACCCTTAAAATGTGATCAAAACCGGTCCAAATCAGTGTTATTAAAAGGAGAGTGGATTGTTTCCACTCCTCTTACTGTCTGCTCCTCTCTGCACCATGTCAGGGGGAGGGCACATCAGCACCGATAAGTGATTTTCACTTTTTTTTTTTGGGTGGGGGGTGCATTTCACTTGTCGGTGCTGATGTGCTCTCCCCCTGACAGGGTGCAGAGAGGAGCAGACAATAAGAAGAACGGATACAATCCACTCTCTAAACTATGAAAAGCCATTTTTTCCTACTATTAAATTATTAAAAGCAACTGAGAGGCCGAATCAGTCTACCCCAGTGTTTTATGGGCTGACGGCCTGGTCCAAATAGTCTAAACCATGATGCCATAATAAATTTAATATGAAAAATATAGGAAATCCAAAAGCCATGCAGACTGGTCTGAACGGTATGACCTTCATAACCAAATGATTCAGCGGTCCGACCATCAAAACTGAATGGTTCTTTGAACAGTTACTATTCATGGGCCTCAAATGGTCTGGGCTTAGGACCACCAAACCCTTTGGCCTTTGCATTTGACAGTATGAATGGTTGGATCATCTGGCCCATTCTGGTTCAGTAAACACCTTAGACTGGTCACAATTTAAACTAGTACAGATTTTAGACTGCACTAGAATATCCTAAAGATATCAATGGCGGTTTCTCAATGATCATGTTGAAAACAATACCTTCTTTTGACATCCATACGACTTGAGTCCTAAATCGACTTTCAGGAAAACCACCAAATTGGAAAGCATTACATGATGCTTGCTTGGCAAGCCATACCCAAATATTTGATCCCTGTCAAAATTTCCCTATAAACGCTAAAGCACTTTGAGTTGGATGCAATCACAAAACAATTATTCTACTGTCTATGATTATTTCATACATATCTTCAAGCATGGTGTGCCATTCTGCCTAGAAGTCATATGTTTCTAACTATTTTAGGATCACTCCAAGTAATCCACACTACTACACTACTATGAAACATCCATGCTTCTACATATATAGCTATTACAGGCATTCTTCTAGGTATTTCACATCATCATTACAAGGTTTCCATGCTTTCTCCAGCGATTGCTTAAAGCATTTCTCCAAATACCTCCATCACTTTCAAGATTCTCCTATCTCAATTAATGACTACCCCAAGTACATCTCTAAGTGCTTTGGACCACCTGTTGCAAGACAGATAAACCCTTACATGTTGTTTTCTGGGCATAGAAAAAACAAATACATATTAAATAGAAAGGGGTATATGAAAAGAGACTGAAGTGAGCAATTGTTCGAAGAGTTTATAAACGATAATGCTGTGTTTGGATTTATGGAAATGGAATCTACCCACTAAAATGAAACCCACTGAATTGAAATTTGTTGTTTGGATCAACTTGTTGGGATCCATGGAATTAGAAAGTAAATCAATTTTCTTCACATTTCTCTATCAAGGACATCAATTCGATGAAAACCCAACCTCCTCATACCCTTGCAACCATAAGATTGAGTATTAGTTGATCTTGATCCAAGTTAGGATAACCTACGTTCATTTCAAGTTGACCATATAGATTACTATTATTGTAGGATCTTCATCAACAACCAAGTTGGAGGGATTGAGATCATTTGGTTTGGTTATGTTTAGCTAGAATGACCATAAATTAACCTCCACCACAATTTTTCTTACTATTGGAATCATGGGATCGGGATTGGTTGATCCAAATTGAAATCAGCTGAGTCTATTTCGTGTTGGATTGTCTCAAAGCCTTACTTTTTTAGCCTTAATTTTAAGGCAGGCTAAGCCAATTTTATTTTGGGGTAGGCTAAATTTAGGCCCAAGTTTTGGACCTGATGTTAATTTCATTGTGACTAAAGAAGTATTTTATAATTTAAATAATTATTTATATTTAAAAATATATATATTTTTTAATAATTTAAAAATAAATAATTTTAAATTTTTAGTTAAATAATAAAATTATATTATAAATAATTTAAATATTTTTATAATTGAATAAATATTTTTATTATTAAATATTTATTTATAATCTTAACAGCTCATAATTTTGAGGTTTGAACAATCCCAAACTTGGCCTGAAGCCACCTTTTTAAAATGGGCCAAGTTTGGACCCAAGGGATGTATTTTGGTTTGGGTTCACTTGATCCCAACTCCAGTCCTTCGTGACTCATTTTTACAGCCCTATTAGTCAAGCTCCTTTTTAGTCTTAAAATGAGGAATTTCCAACTAACCTCTCTCCCCTAAGGGTTTCAAATCAATAAAAATGGAGACTATATTTTCCACT
The DNA here is from genome assembly GCA_025762735.1 of Platanus orientalis. Taxonomy (NCBI): domain Eukaryota; kingdom Viridiplantae; phylum Streptophyta; class Magnoliopsida; order Proteales; family Platanaceae; genus Platanus; species Platanus orientalis. The sequence goes on along the minus strand of JAOXJP010132480.1, from coordinate 9,936 downwards.
CTTGAATTCCACAAGGGTGCGTTTGGATACACAGAATTGGAATTTTTCTTGGAATTCCAATTCTACAAAATTAAAATCTCTACAGATTCAGAATTCTACTATTTGGATGCACATATGTATGGATGAAATTGGAATTTAAAATTTTCATTTCCATTATTTGGATACATAAATATTCAAAAATCTCAATCAACCACATTTTGTTCTCTCTTAGACTAGTGTGGGTGGCCTTGAAATTATATTGCCCATAACCAAGGACTCCCAAGTCATACGAGTTGGGCGGCAAAGCTTTGCATTCACCATGATTGGGCTTCTATATGGCCTTCAATTCTCCAATAATCAATGCAAAGATGTTATGTCCATTCTTGTTGAGATTTTAATGTAGTTTCTCACCATGAAAGTATGAAGATCACTCGAGGACAGAAACTAATTAAATTTTTTTAACTCTTTCCATAAGTTAACATGAGCTAGATTTTCTCCTTAGGGGCATTTTGGTTAATTAATAAAGTAACAATGGAAATTTCAAATACTTTGTGTGTTAAAAGAACTCCTCACAATCGCTTGAGGGAGGTGGGCATTTTAGTAATTTGGTTAGACTTGAAGCACAACTAAAATGAGCTAGATTTTTAGGGGAATTTTGGTTAATAATAAAATAAAAAAAGAGAATTTTGGGTAATTTGTGTTAAAAAAAAACTCCTCACAGTTGCTTTAGGGAGGACATTATTGTCATTTGAATAGACCTGAAACATAGCTAAGATGAGCTAGATTTTCCAGTAAGGGGCATTTTAGTCAATAAAATAACATATGGCATTTTTGGTATTTTGTTTGCTAAAAAACTCATCATAGTTTTTTGGAGGAGGGCATTTTAGTCATTTGACTAGACCTAAAGCATACCTAATATGAGTTAATTTTTACACTCTAGGGTAGGGCTACAAATCGAGCCAGACGCAATCAAGCTTAGGTCATCCCAACCCTAGCCCAAAATTTACTAGGGTTGTCCAAACTTGGCCCAAGCCCAACCTAGGCCCAAGGACAACTACTCAAACTCGGCCCAATCTGAAAAATCGAGCTTCGGGTTGAGTTCAGGCCCAAGTTAGGCCTTATCCACATATGACCTATTTTTCGTTTTTCAAGCCCAATTCGAGCATTTCAATTTCTTTCCTACCTATTGTTCATTCAAATAGTGTTGGAAAGGCTGGAAAGAAAGTGGCATAATATGTCAGACATATTTATTCCAATCTGATTCCTATCATATTCCAACCTGGTTTTTCGAATAACTTTCTTTCCAAACCAAGTCCCACAAAATAGACATAAGAATCATCTTTCAACTCCATCAATGAAACAATTGACCACTAACTAATAAATGCTAAAATCTGGATCATGACAGAAAATTGTACCACTAAAATGAAGTAAATAAAACAATTTTCAAAACCTTAACTACGATTCAGTTTAAAAACAAAAAGGACCCAGTTTTTCTATAGGTAGTGAACTTTTAGGTATTATTAAAGTGAATGTAATTTATCTCCTCAAGAAGCAATTCATCAAATTAGATAGCTTCATGAATACAACAAAAGAGTGCTTGTATTTTAAGCAATACACTTTTTGTAACTTAAATCAACACATCCTAGGACCATGGATTGTAGGATACATAGAATTGAAACCTCCTCCATTATGAGTCCTTCCATGTTTCCTCATGCCTCCTAAGTGAGATAAACATATATTTAACCATAGAATATGAATCCTAGACCTAGAATAATAATATAATTAGTTAAAAACAGAAAATACATACCCACTTCAGCATCTTGGGATAAGCGTTTTAGATAGCGTCTCACTAGTAGTTGCAATTGTTCCTTTGGAGTTGTCACTTTCTAACATTATTTCATTTTGATGAGTTGTTTCCTCACCCAGCTCATGTTGAGAGTTGACAAAATTACTTCCTAAATTGGCCTTTGAAATCCCATCAGTTCTGCCAGCCATTTCAGCCCCTTGGTTCATCCTATTGCTGGAAAGGAGATTGTGTATCTGACAGTGGATCCTATGTCTTCCAGGCAGAGTTGCTGCCCCTACTCCAGGTACTGGAGATGTAGCTTGAAAATCTTCTCCCAAAGCATATCTAGGAGATGAGAGAACCCCAATTCCTAAGGAAAATGATGGACCCGGTACAAATGATGAATGTTGGAGAGTGCTATCAGGGATTAGGTCGATATGCAATTGTAAATAGTGATCGTTGTTCCACCAAACATAATTTAAATTTCCTATAATAAGCAAGTTAATGAACATGTCTAGATGATTAAATAATTCCTGTAAATAACACAAATTAAAATTATTCTTTTTTATCTAGCCAAACTATAATTTTACTTCTATTGTATTTTTATGATCAAGCTAAAATTGAGTTTTAGATTTCATGTTTCTTAAAAATATAAGGCTTTATTATCTAAGACGTAATTTTGAGTTATAAATATCGTGCCATTACAATGCCTTCCTTTCTCCCATTAGAAAACTTACTCTTTACAGTATGAAATTAAGCTTAGTAGGTGGTGTTCCAAAGTTCTACACTCCATGATGATTGATGAAGAAGAAGCTTAGTAAGGGGGCTGGTTACTAATTAGGCCTACCTGCCAATCAACCAAAAACAAAATAAATATTAGTGTTCTATCAATCCATTAGTTCAACACCACCACATGATAAGTTTGGGAGTCACTTACTATAACACCCCGTATTATGCTTTGAGGGTAAAATGGTAATTTCATTTTATAAGGGTAAAGTTGTCTTTTCACATGTTTAAACAGATCATAGAGTAGTGAGGAACGCATTAGACCAAGCTAGAAGTGTAAGACCCAAGTTGGGCCTCGAACTTATCAAGTTAGAAAGTTATCCTAATTTCTCATTTGGGGTACATTTATAGGCCCACTGACACAAACCCTGAGATAATTGTGGGTTATTCTATACCTTTATGGAAAGATCTATGAGTCTACTTTCTAGAAAAATAAACAGTGTACAATTATGAGTTTTCTAGAAGACGTTATGCACATTTTACCACGAGGTGTCTGTGTTGATAGGCTTGTGTATTTGGGGTAACTTCCTAAGCTCACTAATGCTAATACCAAGGTAACTAGGATATGATACATACCTTTTTATAAAGGTATTGAAGTCTAGTTTCCAACCCAATAAACAATTCACAAAAAGGATTTTTTTTATAGAAAGTTATGGCCATTTTAGTGCGAATGGGTCAGACCTGAAAAAAGGGCATCCGGATGAATCTAATCCATGTCGGATGGATCCCCACTTGGCGGATCGATCCGACCACTATCCGGATAGATATGGGATCTTAGAGATTTACAAAAATCTTCAAAAAAAAGTGCCGAATAGATCCGGTATCCTTGCAAATCTATCTGATACCCCTTTGGATCGATCTAGTTTTGGATCGATCCGACACCCTCTAGATCGATCCAAATTGATCCAAATTGCTATTTTTTGTGGCAAATTTGATATTTCTTTATTTTGAGAAGTGTAGAGTGTAAGATCCCCCCAACTCAACCCAAAACCTATAAATATGATATAAAAAAAAATCCTAATGACCTCATTTTACACCAAAAGAGAAAGAGTTAGAGAAGTTTCAGAAAATTTAAGAGCTAAGTGTGGGAGTTCTTTCCCAATTGGGTAAGTTCTCTTCTAACTTTAAAAATATGTTAGAATAAGTGTTTTTTTCTAGATGTAGCATAAGCAAGCATAAATTTATATTTTCTTATCTATGTTTATTTATTCTAACTAGGAAATGCTTTAGTTTCTTCTGGAGGAAGGAGGGGTTGGCAAAGGTAAAGAGATTTTGGAGGAGGATCCTCTTGTACATTGAAAGTTTAAGTTTTTGGTAAGTTGATATTCAGTTTATGCTCACTTTTCCATTCTTAGGATTATAGATTTTAACAAAATGATCTTGGATTTGGTGGTTCTAGCTATTCTTTGTGAGCTTGATTACTTTCTTATGTAGAACCTTGATTTCATAGATTGTGTGAGTGGGTATGTTGTTTATACTGCACTTTCCCTTCCTAAATTCGTAGAAAAGTGATTTTATCCTATGCTTACAAAGATTTGTGGATTCTAATCTCTATGAGAATGGTTTGTGAGTTGGATATATTGTTTATGCACACTTCCTTTCTAGTATCTTAGATTTGATGATTGTGAGTTATATTTTGGTGGGTTCACCTCTGTTTCCTTTTGAGAATATTGTTTCCTTATAAATGGATCATGTTTCCTTGAGATGAGCATGTTGGTTAGTATCTCATTGTTGGCTTTCATGACATTCTTCAGTTATGGAGATGTGATATTGTAAATGGAGGTATATGGGATGGTTAGGATGATCTCTAACATATGTGAAAGTGTTTAGGAGTTTAATTTACATGGTTTGTAAGGATTGGAAGGGTTTCTTATGGTGAATTATGGGTTTACCCCATTGATTTCCTTGAGTTCCTTAATTCTTGCACTTTATATGTTTGATGAAATAACTCTCATAGACTTTCCATACTATTTATGTGTTTCTTCGATGTCTCTTGATTCCTTACATGAGCCTAATGTCTCCTATGTTAGATTCTCTCAAATATATGTTGGCTTATGGAAATTGGTGATGTTCCATTGACTCTCTATGTTAGTCTATTACTCTCTTTGGTGTGTTTCATTCGATTCATGTTACACCATGATGAAATGTGCTAATTCTATTGATTCTCATGTGACCATATTACTATTTACATCATGTGATACCTCTTAGTGACATGTAAATATTATCATTGGCATAGATTACTCTGTGATTTTTATATGGCCCTTTACATGGGATTTTTACATGAGCTTTTAAAAAGGATTTGAGATAGATGGATTCCTATCTACATGAACTTTGTCATAAAATGCTTTTACATTCATGAGTATCCCTTATGCCCCTAGTTATAGGCCAAGTGCCTTCACTTTCATATTAGCATTTGACCCCTTTCATATGATTTTCTACTATTTCCTTAGACTCTTCATGAGATGGAACACATATATATTTCAATTGGTATGATTATTTAGTATCCACCTTATTTTACAAAGACGTAGTTTCGGAACATGGTTGTGGATGTGAGTATTTGATATTATACCCCTATGTGGTAATATGACATATTGGGTCTGGAGACCCCTAAGTGGGTTGGTCCTTGTGACTGTTATATATGTGTATGGTATTTATGACTCCGGATACCCTTATATAGGTTGGCTACATGTAGCCCTATAGATCCCTATGTGGGTTTCCCCTTGTGGGCCCGGAGACCCCTTATGTGGGTTGCCTTTTGTGGGTTAGCCTTATGGTTTCAGGTACTCAATCACTGAGTCACATTAATAGGTGAAGATGGTTGTTGTGCCCATTGGTCTTATGACCCCGGAGACCCCTTTGTGGGTTAGCCTTCATGGCTTCAGATACCCAATCATCGGGTTACATTAATAGGTGAAGATGGCCCTGGTGGCCCAACATATGTGATACAATGTACTATGACAGAGACCCTTATATAGGTTATGTGCTGTGATGTGTTGGAGACCTTATATGATTATATGATATACTATGACGGAGACTCTTATGTAGTTCAATTGATTTGTTCCCACTGGAGACCTCTTGTGGTTTACTTATGATATGTTTTATTAGAGACCTTTCATTTTTCATCTACACTTATATGTGATATGTGATGGGACACCATTGTGATTTGCATATGACACATACACTATTGTGCATGTGCACACAGTACTTAGCATGTGGCATATAGCATGTAGCATATGCATGATTTTGTTTGATCTATTTTAGATACTCCTGTGATTATCTTATGACATGTGTGTACTCAGATCGTAGTAAGGATACATGTTTAGTAGACTTTATGTACTTTCATTCCTACTTTGATTCCTTAGTTTATCTTGATTCCTTCTATTTACTACTCTGATTATCTTTGGCTTCCTTTAGTAATGTATAAACTACATACCTTCTCGTTAACCTTGTCAAGCTTACCCTAATTGGCACCACCCACAGATGTATAGGTGCACAGGTTGGATTGCGCCTCAGGAAGAGGAAGAGACGAGGAAGAGGCTTTCAAGCCCAAAAATGATACGTTTCATTTTAGTTTTAGTTTACTTTATTAGTGATGTAGTACTTTGTTACTTGAGATGGGCCCTTTCGTGGGCAAGGATTGTATACACTTCATGGGTAGGTGTAGGCCCCCTTTTTGTTGGATGGTTATGAGATGTTTAGACTCGGTGTATATATATTTCTGCTTGTTTTATTTGGTTTATATTATCAATATTGCTATTCTGCTGCGATTGTGATATGCTAGAAATGGAATTAAATGGATGTGACTTGGTGGACAAACTTGAAAGAAAAATTTATTATTTAGAGTGTGATATGAACAGGTATACAAGGGTTGATGACCCACTCTAAGCACGTTGGTCTCCCTGTGTGAGAAACAAGTTCGGGGCGGATCATTCCCATGTCATAGATCCGAACCCGGCCCACTTCATGGCCCATGGATTTGGGTCATGACACTTATAGTGTCATCAACACAGCCAGTTTGATCCTAAAGTGTCATTTCTCTTCATCTCTAAGAGTTGATATCACCTTTTGCAATTGCTAAAATTTCTTTCTAGCTTCTTATAAGCCAGAAAATAAGTAGACACAGAAAGAACTTGCATGTAATAAGCACCACCATTCAAAATAAATGGCAATGCAAGTATGGATGAAGAAAAAATAATGCAAAATGAAAGCTAGATAAAATATACTACCACCATTCAAAAAATAAGTTCACCACCTCATACTAGCAAACTACCACCATTCAAAAAATCAGTTCACCATAGGTCCACCGCATATCACCACCATTTAAAACATAAGTTCACCACAGGTCCACAACCACTAGGAAAAAATAAATAAAACAAAAACCCCAAGTTCACCACAAACTTGTTGTCATTAAGTAAAAGTCAACATTCAATTAAAATCATCAAAATGAGTAGTAACCATTCATCATAGGTCCACCACAATCAAGTCACAATCAACTAACATTGCCACCAAAAGTATAACAGCAGCCAAAAAAGTAACAATCAGATTCAATTTCCATCCCCTAAAACATCAAATTAATAAACACTGTATTAATATTTCAAAGTAAATGTATCAATAGTTAGATGTATGACTAAATGATAAAAACTAAAACAAAATAGCATAAGATGGTTTTACTTACTAAATGTTTAACTACCTTGAGTATGGAATACTTGTGAATTAGAAGATGGGATTGCTATGATCTATGTAAAGGTTATGCTCTCAGTCATATTTGAACCTAAAAATTTAAAAGCCAATAAAAATCAGTTTTAAACAAGAAAATAATGAATATCAAAATTAATTAACAAATAAATAGGAATTACTCTCATGCAAGAATATCATTAGAGTCTTCTTCTTGTGGTTCTTTCGGAGCAACTTGTAACCAATCTTGAGTACAAATTAATGTTTCAACTATATTTGGAGTCACCTACGATATTGATCTAGAACCTTGCCCCCAGTACTAAATGCACTCTCTAAGGCAATTGTGGATATAGGAATTGCTAAAATATCACGTGTTATTATGGAGAGTATACAAAACTTCAAAGAATTAACTTTCCACCAAGCCAAGGTATCAAATTTTTCTAAATCATCATTCTTATTGCCTGTGTAAATATTTTCCTCCAAGTACATATCAAATTTTGACTTGTTTTCCGTTAAAGCTTCTTTTTCATTGAATTTGGAAAACTCAGCTAACATAGTTTGCTTCAATCCTTTCTTCTTTAAAGTAGAACCAAAGGCACTTAATAAATTCACATCTTGGCTCAAATTTGAACTCTCTTTTCTATGACAAGAACTTGGTATGAAGTCAAATACTCATCAAAAAGACGATGCAAACCATTACTAACATGCTGCATATAACTTGATACCTCAGAATCTGAATAAATCTTATTAAAGAAAAACTTCAAGTACCTAAGCTTTTACTGAGGATCTAGGATAACAGTAATGGATAACAGCAAGTTAAATTTTTTTTCCCTTCCAGTACTTCTCAAACTTCAATTGCATCCTCATTGTCATTCTACTCATACCATCATCTAAGTCTCTAGAAGTCTGAAGTAACAACAATCGAAACCTGTAATAGGACCCGGAAAATGTTTTTGTTGCTAGAAAAAAGACTCATAGGAAATCACAAATGGCTTTAGCCTCTCCCAATCTTCAAAAGTAGAAGCATCAACAAGATTTAGGTCATGAGACTTCAAACAGTTAAAAGATTTCTTATAGTGCAATGCCAAAGTCAACATGGAATAAGTTGAATTCCATTGTGTGCAAACATCCAAACACAATCCTTCTATGGCAGAAATTTATTTTTGCTTAACAAATTCCATAAATTCTTGTTTTCTTCTTTGTGATCCCTTCACATATTTCACAATCTCACAAATTTTGTTGATGGAATTCTTTATCTCACCTAACCCTTCTTGCACAGTTAAATTTAGAATATGCACTCAACAACGCATATGAAATACTTGACCATTGAGTAATAAAGTATCCCTTGAGGAAAAATGATCTGCGATAGTTCTTGCAACCACATCATTTGTTAAACAATTGTCCATCGTAATGATACATACTTTATCAATATTTCATTTTAATAAACAATTGATGATAAAATCTGCAAGATTTTCTCTTGTATATCTAGTGGATATTATACAAAAATTGATAATCATCTTCTATAATTTCCATTCATTATCAATGTAATGAGTTGTAAGAAATAAATATCCCAATTGTTGAATGGAAGTCCACATATCAGTTGTAAGACAAACCCACAGACATGATGCTTTCAAATCTTCTTTCAACATTTTCTTCATAGATTCATAAATCTTCATGCAATCACTCCTAACAGTAGTGTGTGAGATAGAATGAAACAAGGGTTGTAAACCCGACACAAAATTCCTAAAGGAAGGATGTTCAACAATCCTAAATGGAAACTCCTTTTGGATTATGAAGTAGGCAAGATCCCTCCTATTGTGTTCTTGATTAAACTTCCATGGCGAGAAACTATTAGTTGAATCAAATGTCCCCTTGTTAAACAACAATAGTTGTTGTTTTCTCCTTGCATCCTTAAATGATGAACATGACTTTTCTATGTGATGTTGTAGATGTGTTGTGCCACTTTTGCTATCACATGATATAATCATTTTGCAATGATTACACTGGCATGTAGGAGTTTTATTTGGAACAACTTCTAGTTTCGTGAAATGCTTCCAAACTTTAGACCAATTTTTCGATTGTCACTTGTGTTTTTTAACTTGAGATTGAGAGGATTCATTATATGTTGTTGTTCTTTCATCATTTGCATCAGACATCTACATTAAGCATAACATATTAATATACATATATAAAAGAGAAGATTTAAGAATGCATTAATACTTACAAACTAAAAATTTTACATTACATGTACTTAAAAAATACCTCGGATTGCCCCGATTTTCCTTATCCCAAACTAATTCGGTAATTCACCCAACCACCCTTTAATGACCTGTTATTCAATAAATTTATACAACATATTAGTAATATAATCAAGAGAAAAGTAACACATTGGAAAGAAAAGAATAAGGCAATGATTAATAAACAGATGTACAATAGATTAATGAGGTTTGATCTTTTTAGGTAAGTTCAAGATGATGAAACTTAAATCTCCCAATTGTTAAGTCCCTTGGAATTCAAGCAAATCATCAAAACTGAGACCAAATGTTCTGCAAATCAGCTTAGCCCGAAACAGGTAATTGTAAATGGAAAACCCATGAGACAAGAAGAAATGTCACAATTGTTGTGATGCCCATATTGTCAGCACCCAATTTTGGCCCAAGGACTAGAGGTTTCTTTCAATGGGCAGCACCAGTTCTTTAGAATAGGTCTTT
>JAOXJP010132469.1:0-13563 GCA_025762735.1 Platanus orientalis | reverse complement strand
AAACTTTTATGGGCTAACCAATGTGGGACTATTCAAGTTTTACACCCTTTAACCAGTGTTCAATTAGGCACTTTTGGAGACAATTTCTCATTCACCCATTAATGCTTTTGAGCAACCAACTGTACGACGTTATTCTCCACATTGATGTGAACACAAACCTATGTGAACCCGCCTTAAACGTCTTATGGGTCTCACTTTTATTTTGGCTCAAAGATGAGCAAACAGTCATTTCAAAATCTGACCAAACAGTCAAAACCATTTCTAACAATCCCCCATATAAATGAAATTGGCTGATAACAATGCAAATAAAATACAAATGTAATCACAAAGAGAGTACTTTTGAAAAGTTGTATAGGAAGAGGTAGCTTGTAGCTTTGAACCTTCATGAAATTCTATCGAATTTACTAACTAATGAGTGAACATGATGTCTTAAACTGTTCAGTCGTTTGTGTAAACCAAGACAATAGAATTCACATAGCTTCTTTCCAAACACAGTTGATTCTCATGATTATATTCATTTTAGCCTTGAACAACACTTGGATTTCATAAGTGTTTTAGAGAATTTAAGTCTTACCGTTCTCATAGAAGCGGCCCCTTCACACTCATATAGGTAATTCTTATTAAGAGCATCATAACATACTCTACTTAGATTTCCAAGGTATAAGAATTATTAAAAACATAGCTTACCCTAATCTTCGTTGTAGGCATCACTATTTCATTATAGGAGTGGGTAGGAGAAGTTTTCTCCGTAGTGATATTATTAAGTCACACACAATTCGGTTGTCCCTTTGAACCTAGATGTTTGGGATCTCTAGTCAGCTAGGTGGGGTTGTCATTATGATGACTTTTAAGACAAACTTTAGTTAACGAATCCGCAATATTATCTTTTGACTTTATGTAGTTAATGGAAATAATTCCATGTGAGATCAACTGTTTTACGGTATTGTGTCTATGACGAATATGTCAAGACTTACCATTATACATATTACTTTGATACACAATAACATGGCCATTTCTGGTATCTAACATACACAAATTTGTCACATTCGTTAATTCTAAACCCATTTGACATCATTATATTGTCAAATTTTTCCATGTTATTTCTTTAGAGTTCGTTTTAATCTATAAAGTGATTTAACAAGCCCACACTCTTTCTTTTCTTGTCTATGAATGATCCCTTATGGTTGTTCTATATAAATTTCTTCATTCAATTCACCATTTAAGAATGTCATTTTAATATACATTTGAGGTATCTCTAGATTAATAGCTATTAACATATAAATGGATATTATTATTATAACTGGTGAATATGTATCAAGGGATTGACCAATCATGATAACTCCTGAATTAAGCAATCCAACCACATAGTTATGTCTAAGTCTAGTGTACCTAGACTTACCATTTTACATTTATTGTATACCTATGATAGTGTAGATTTACTATCACGATGCAAATATATTAGTGGCATTGGTTAAGGCCAACATGGAATTTCCAAATAATTCCTTAACCACTTCTAGTGTAGGCAGGTGAAAAACAAGATTATGCTAATATTAAGGTCACAAAATAAAGGCTAGAAGATTGGAAATATATTCAAAAAATAGACCTCACAGTACACTCTAAGCCCATGTCATAACACCAGCAAGTTCCTCCTATATTGGAGATTCAAAGAGTCGACAAAGAGGTGGAATAGCACCTGAAATTGGTAGGGAATACTTCATTGATGCCTCGGTATGTCTGGCCATTCACAACACGTGAGTTTCATACCCAAAATTTAGGGATTAAAAGAAAATTTTCAAACTGCCCCTGTTTTAAAAGGTCTACCGCCAGCCCATAATAAACCCAGGTACGGTTGGAACAAAGATGAAAATTTTGGAGACTTGCTGCTGTAGTGGGTGTTGTCTAGGGGTGTCAATCACCTTAGAAAACTCCAATTGATCAAAGGCCCTGCTGCAAGTGATTGGTAGCCAAAATCGCAGGAGCAGTCTGAACACCCTGTTCACACCTCTTCAGCTTTCTAATGGAGATAACTTCAACCAAAATGAAGCTTTGGATAGTAACCAAACATTCTTAGATCCTTAAATTAGTTAGTATCCTCCTCATATTACTTAAGTATAATATTGTCTATTGCTTTGTATGCCTTAACTTTTATTATGCATATGAACCTTAACGCAAAGATTCACTTGAACTAGCGTGTGGATGAGCAAGTAGGAATCTTGTTTATATTTTATCATTACTCCGACAATTTTATTCCTAATTCCTTGTGCACACACCCACTAGCATATATGCATGTTGCATCAACTTCGTTTCTTTGCCTCTAGTTGCAAATGCCATAAATTCAACCACTCATGGGCTTCAAATCCTTATGGTTCGAAATTCCAACAAGCATCAATATATCATTCCTAATAGGAAGATTTCCATTAGATCAATACATAGTTTTCTTCAAGTATACATATACTTGGCAACAACATTCTAATGCAATTTATAAGTAAACTTGTATAAAACCCCAATAAAAAACTATGTCTAATCTTATATAGTATACATAACATAAACAGTAACAACATGGTTTACAACAAAGCATAACTTTTCTTTTCCATTAATTTTAATCACTCACCATATTCGGTTGCTCCTTCATAGTGATGACCTTCATTTGTTTACATGCACATACATGTGTATTCAATGCTACATAGATGCTTCTATAAAATGAGATATTTTTAAATATAATATCAAAGCAATTATAAAACATCTTGATATCTAGTGATCCTTTTATAGTTTAACATCCCCACATTTCAAACATTCAATGAAATTATTTAATTTCAAAAGAATACCCTTATATGAGATATTCTCATATCAAGCTTAATTTCATTATAATTTTCGCAAAGTTGCCAAGTCATCAACCATATGAAGAGTTTATCAACTATACTACCTTCTACTTGGATAAATCCACAACATAAAAATATTTACAATTTTGATAAAAGAATGTATCTTCTCAGATCAATTAAATTGTGCAATAAACCATTATTCTTACGAACTACTATTCACATTTTTTTTCTTTTTTTTTTCCGATAAGTTACTATTCACATTCATTTTGGAATGGGTGCGTCTAACATATTGGTGTATGTCTTGTTCACACCAAAATGTTTTGTATAGTGGGTAAAAGCATTGTGGTCATGAGCCCGATGGTCTACGCATTGTAATCACAACCATAGATTACGTCTAGCTCTATGTGAATGTTTTTATTGATTTATTTAGTGATGGTAGATTTGTGTTCCTCACCAATGATTAATCAAAATCCATGAAATACCATTTATTATATTTAAAGAGATCACCCATCAAAACAGTCATATTGTTTTAACAAAACAAAATGATAAATATGCAAATTAGCATGTCTAAAATATAATCAACAAACCTTCGTGTTGGAATTAGACACTATAGATGGAAAACATGCATCATGATAATTCTAGAAATCAAAATAGTAGAATTTATAGGTAGATAACTTATCTAATTACGATGATGATTTCAGTTTAGCACCCTTGTTTTGATCCATCTAGCAATTCTATCTTTTAGAGTCTCCATGATTTGGGCTAGATGATTTATATGAAATAAAACAGAGAAAGCATTCACAGAATACACAAAGAATAAACTATATAAAAGAAATTTTGTCTTAAGATTGTTATTCTATAATATGTGATTTTGTAAACAATAAACATCTATTTCATACAACCAAAAGATTTTAAAATAAAATAAATACAAACGATTTACAGACTAGATGATTTGAAAATCAAAAACTTCAAATGATTAAGGCTAGTGTTTGACACTATGTCCTTAAGACAGATTTCACCTGTCGCAGTGGTGCTTACAAACTTCTCGAACATCTCCTCCCAAGATACAACGGTCGAATACACATAGGAGAAGCACTGCAATCTATTTGTCTGGCAAACCAAACTTGTGTTGTTCTCTCTCTCTTTTACAAACACGATAACGGCTAAATTTTTCTAATGCTTTTATATGCAAGAAGGACAGAATATTTATAGACCATTCATAAATTCAGAATAATCATAAAGGCATAGGATTTCCAACTTATGACTATTCAAACAGACACGGGAGCAAAATGTCATATTTATGTCTATTCGGAATAGACAAGAGGGTAAAAGGGGCGATTAAACAGTCACATTTATGACTGTTTGGTTCGGAATAGTCAGGATGGTAAAAAGCACTAATAGACACGCCTACAATTTAAATGTTTTGGGGAGAATAAAAAATAATAATAATAAATTATTTTATTTTTCTCATAGACTACCCATGTCCACACCCAACCCAACCCGACCTGGCCCATTTCGGTGCAGCATGCACGCGCGTGTGTTTTCAGGCGTGGCCCATGTTGGCTAGATCCTACCCCTTCCACACAAAACGTGGTGCCCCTTGGGGCCCAAGTTTATGTCTAAGGCTAATGTATATAAACATTCAAACTTTTATGGGCTAACCAATGTGGAACTATTCAAGTTTTACAACCTTTAAGCAATGTTGAGCTAGGCACTTTTGGAGACAATTTATGTTTCACTCATTAACGGTTTTTGAGCAACCAACCATGCGACATTATTGTCCTTATTGAGGTGAACACAAACCCATGTGGACCCGCCTCAAACATCTTGTGAATTCCTACTTCTACTTTGAGTCAAAGATAAACAGTCATATTTCAAAATCTGACCAAACAGTCAACCGTTTCTAACAATATTTTCATGAAGAATCGTCTAGCTGGCGTTTGCTATAGATGGGCTAAATCACATGGTCAGATCTAATGAGGTTGAGCATAATCGAATGGAGATGTTGATGAATCTTTTTCTCTCAATTGGGAGTCCTCTTGGAGATCCAACTACCTTCAGACTGATGATGGAGGTGATTCGTGAAAAACCTGAGCTTCAATGGTCGTTGAACTGTGATGTTAATGCATCAACAAATCTTGAAGGGGTTGGGGCTATCGAATACTTGCAATTTGGATTCTACAAATAATGGTGGCCATGCATGTAGGCATGGACCCATTAATGATAGTTTGCATGGTGATGTTAATGGTGGATGAATAGAGGGGTCTCTCCTCTACTTGGAAGGGCCAACGTCAATGAAGGTATTTCTAACTCTATTAAGGGTGCACAACAGATGGTTTCTGATGATTTTGTTAATGAGAATAGAGTTCTATTGAATGGGCCTTTAACAGAAGGTCTTGGTGATCCGGTGGCAAACAAACCTCATAAAAATACTTGGCGATCTTTGTTTGGGGCTTTGGAGAAAATTGATGAGGGGTTTAATTTGCAGTATGTAGAACCATCAAAGACTGATGATGAGGAGGTTGTCATGTGTCCAAAAGAAATTGATAAGGAGGTTGAGCAATCTTATTGGGAACTTCCTTGGGAGGCATTCAAGCTTTCAGTTTGTGAAAGACTCAGTGCAGAAAATATGGAAACTAAAAGGTAGTATGGAGGTAATCTTGATTGATGAAGGCTTATTTATTTTTCTCTTCAACTGTTATGAGGATAAGCAAAAGATAATTGATAGTGGCCCATGGATGATTGCTAGGAAACCGATTATCCTAAGGACGTGGAAACCAAGTATGGAACTTACGAAGGCTTGCATGCAACAGATTCCTCTTTAGGTATCGCTTCCTAACTTACCTTTTAAATATTGGTCTCTTGAGGCTCTAATTAAGATTGGAAGTGTCATTGGGAAACCTTTGTACATTGATAAATACACCATAAAAAAAGAAAAATTATCCTTTGCTAGGATGAGTATTGAGGTGGCTACGAGTACCCCTTTGAAGAATCAAGTGGTGTTGATGACTGAAGATGGGAAAAGATGCATTCAATCAGTTATTTATGACTGAAAACCACAAAGGTGTGATGAATGCTTGAATTTTGGCCATACTATTAATCAATGTCCTTCCCATAAAAAGGTGCAACAGGTGAAGCAAGTGTGGAGAAAAAAAGTTGTCCAAACAACTGGAGAAGAGAGCATTCTAGCTGTTGATGTCATCGTTGAAGATACTAATACACAAGTTGGAACTGGTAATATTGAGACTCAACTGGTCAACACAAATAACAAGTTTGATGTGCTTGAAAATGAGGAGAGCTTGGTGGAAAACAATGAAGATTGTACTCAGGATGACTTAAAAGATGGACTTGGTATGCAGACTAAGGACCATATTGAAGCTAGGTTTGATGCCCCCCTTCTACACAGCCCATCAAGTGTTAGAAGGAGTCAAAGAAATGCAAGTCCACTTCCCAACCTCATGTTCTGCTGTGGGAAGAAAAAAGGTTGGAAAGGAATTGTTTTGCATGAGAAAGGTGCAACCCGAAGGTAGGTTGATGGGAATAATTTTAATAAGGATGTTCATAATGGTTAAAATTATGACATGGAATGTGAGGGGTATTGGGGCCCCTAAAAAAGAAGAGAAATAGTTAGAATGATTAATCAGCAAAATCCTAATATTTGTGCTTTGGTAGAAACAAGAATAAAAGAAGAAAATTTTGTTACAATGAGTACAGATTATTTTCATGATTGGAAGGTTATTCATAATTATGATATGCATTATAACGGCAGGATCTGGATTCCATTCAAGTCTGATGTGGTCTCTCCGTCTGAGTTCTGTAAATCATCTCAGATGATTACTTGTCAAGCAGATTGTGTCCATACTAAAGATTCCTTTGTGTCTTCGGTTGTGTATGGAAGTAACCTACAAGTGGAGCGTTTACAACTTTGGGATGATTTGGAGATGGTGAAAATGAGTTTTTCTATTCCTTGGCTTGTTAGTGGGGATTTTAATTTTGTCCGGTTTGCTCATGAGAAGATTGGTGGGGATATCCCTAAACTTCAGGCTATGGAAGAATTTAATAATTGCTTGATGGAAATGGATTTGCATGACTTAAAATGGTGGGGGGGGAAATTCACTTGGTAGAATAAGCAAGAAGGGAATGGGAAGATTGAATCCAAATTGGACAAGGTATTTTTGGTTATCACTAAATGGATCCTATCTTTTCTGGTCTCTGGTTGGAATATCTGATCATTCTCCTGGCATTGCTATTACTGGTGTTGTAAAGGCTGGAAGACCTAAACCATTATGTTTTTTTTATACATAGTGTCAACATGATGATTTCTTAAATGTGGTGTGGGATGTGTGGAGTTGCTATATTAAGGGTGATCCGATTTTTAGGGTTGTTCAAAAAATGAAATTAGTTAAAAAAAAGCTGAAAATCTGAAATAAGGAGGTGTTTGGGAATTTTGACAGAAAAGTGATGGACCTAAGGGTTGAACTATATAAAGTGTAGGATGCTAGAAGCTCAAACTTAAATAATGATGAATTGGCTAGGAAGGAAAAGGAACTTCTTGTTGAATTTGCTAAAGCTTTGAAACTAGAGAAAAGCTTACTAAAACAGAAGTCAATGGTTAAATGGTTGGATCCTGGGGATAACAATAATACCTTTTTCCATAGATCATTATTGATCAAAAGAAATAGAAACACCATTCGTTGGATTATTAAAGATAAGAGTATTCTTATTAATGAAGATGATATCCGTGTGGAAGCTGAGAACTATTTCACTAATATCCTGGCTCCAACCCCCTCTCTCTCAGGATTTGGCTATTCATTGGGATCCTGACAACCAGTAAACTGAGGAGCATCATGCTTTCCTTACAGAGGAGATTACTGATGATGAAATAAAAAATGTCATATGGAGTGGGAAGGAAGGTAAAACTCTAAGTCCTTATGGGTTTAATTTATCCTTCTTCAAGGCAGCATGGAGGATTGTTGGGAATGATGTCCTCTAGACTATGAAGTTTTTCTTTAATTTTAGGAAGCTCTTAAGAGAAATCAATGCTATTTTTGTTTCTTTAATTCCTAAAACTACTAATGCCACTAGTTATAAGGACTATAGACCGATTTCTCTTTCCAATCTTCTTTATAAATTCATCACTAAAATCATGGCCAATAGATTGAAGTGATGAGTTTTCTACATAGAAATAACCAAACTGCTTTCATTGAAGGGGAGATCCCCATAACTGTAAATGGTCTTCTTTGTCATGAGGTGATGAAAGGATTTAAAAGAAGCAATCACCCTCCTGTGATTTTGAAGATTGATTTGAGGAACGCCTATGACTCTGTCTCTTACAAGTGAATCTAGTTGACTTTGGAAAAAATAAACTTTCCCACCAAGTTCGTTAGTTGGATAATGGAATGCATCTTAACCCCGGAATTCTCCATCCTGATCAATCGCAAGTCCAGTTGGGTTCTTTTAAAGCAGCATAGGCATCAGACAAGGCGACCCTATTTCTCCCCCTTCTTTTTTGCCTGGTTATGAAGATATTTTCTTCTATGCTGAAAAAAGAAATTTCTGCAGGTAATATTGCTTTATCCCTAAATGTAGGGGTATTGGTTTATTTCACCTGATTTGCTATGATCTTCATTAAAGCAAAGGAGAGCTCTTGGCACATCGGTCAGGTTGCTCCATTGTGACTTGGGCATCATGGATTCGAGTAATGAAAACAGTCCATCTGCTTGCAGGGATAAGGTTGCGTACATCTGACCCTCCCAAGACTGATGCGGGAGCAAAGAATAAGAAATTGGATGACCATGGAGAGTCATCTTTGTCAATTCTAGTAGAGTAGTTTACTTTACTGTTATTTGTTTATTTTCGAAGTGTTAATTAGTGGTAATTGTGTAATAAGGCCAAAAGTGTCATGGTTAGTTTAGTTTTTTTAAGTTTTTAATTGTAATCCCATTTTTCTAGTTGGACCCAATTTTTTTATAGCCAAAACTTGACTTTTTTGCTTGATTTTGGTGTTTATTCAATTACCTTTCTAATGAGACCAAAATTGCACAAATCCAAGGTAATTTGGGAAAGTTATAACCAAATTACTATGGGATCGTCACTAAAAACGAGAATAGTGTTTTTTAAGTCTTAAGTCTATGTATTTTTTATTTTTAGAAAACTTGGCTAACAAATTTAGGATTTTAGGAAGTTTTGTGGAAAATATTTTAGGAGATTATTTGAGATCTTGTGAGGCCCAATAACTTGGCCAACAAGCCAAATATTGTGCCAACCAAGATTCTTTTTTTCTTTAGAAGTCTTTTTTATTTGACAAGTTTATTTTGTTAGAAAATCTAGAATTTAGGATTTTATTTTATTTTATTCTCCATATAATGTCTATTTAAATGCCACATTAGATCAATGAAAAGCAGTTGAAGATGATTATTTGAAAAAAAAGACACGTATGTATTAAAATGGATGTGGTATCCCAAGTTTTCTCTCAACCCCTCACACGAGGTGAGCATTCTACCCTCTTTCTCTCTCTCTCTCTTATCTTCTCTCTTCTTCCCTCTTCGTTATCATTTTTCTATGCTTAATTTCTCTTCGCAAGACATATCCTACATCAAGCTCAGCCTTTGATCCTTGTACAACAATCAAGAATGTGACCTATCCCACAAAAATTAGAAATTACTAATTAGCACCTACATTTTCTTCCTTTTCACCACTGTCGAATGGTGAAGTAGTTGGGCCTTTGATTCTTGTACAGCACACAAGAATGTGATTTATCTCACAAAGACTAGAAATTAGAACCTTCTATTTTTTTTTTTTTCTCTTCATCTAAAAAAACACAACCAAAATCTAGAGTGTCATGATTTGTGAATAGAACATGTGCACTAGCTAAGGCAACATCAAGAACCTCATGACCAATAATGTGTGGGGAGTCTCAACTAAAAAAGTACCATAAATACTCATTGAAAGTACTATTAATAAAATTTCTAGGTTAAGATAGTTCTAATTCTGATGTCTTTCGGATTACAAGTGATACAGGACCAAAGGGAGAATTATAATCCTATTATCTCTTCTTCAAGTGTTGGACATTCAAGGACAAAGGTTAATGAATTAGGACTAGTGTTGAGAGTTTAAGAGACAGTAGGGTGATTGTAGACAGGATTTTACAGTAAAAAAAATACTAGAAAAGGAAAAGAATAGTAGAGGAAGAAAAGATAATCAACTAGAGTCAATTATGTCACATGTAGGGTTGAAAGCATCATACCTTCAAAACTCTCGAGTCACATTAGAGAACAAGCAGCCGTTGTTCATAGAAATTTCATTCATTAATCAATCCATTCAATTTCTGAGTTACAAAGTATATATTTAGATTCCGTACCCCAAATTTCCAAATCCCAGGCTAACTAGCCTCCCAACTAATAATAAAACTAATCTTCATCACAAGGTGTTCAAGTATATCACGTGGAACAACTTGAGCCAGGGTAGGTGTTGACGTCAGCATGTTGTACGGAACAAACCGTAGTCAGTCAATGAAAATTCCAGATTTTAAGAGAATCGGAATTTAGATGTTTTTTTGTGGTAATTTTGATGGATTATAAATGCATTCTAATATCGTTTGACATTTTTTGAGCAATTTTTTCAATTTTTGGAGAGAAAATTGAGATACTTTTTGGAGAGAAAATGAGATTTGAGTAAACTGATTGTTGTGAAGAACCAGTTTTTCATTTTTTTTGCTGTTATTGGTTGCTAATGGATGATTCATACCAACCTTAGGAATCTGTAGAAACTTGTTTAAGGCTGTTTGGAGTTGTATTGAAGAAATGGTATGGTCTTTTTCTACCATATTTGACCAAGTGTTGAAGGTAATGACTCATGATTAGTTTATGGGATGTGAGGTAGTATTGTAGGGGTCTTACCATATTTCCTATTAGCTGCTGTAGATGACATTCTGACATGGAGATGCAGGGTTTTAAAATTTTGGGTTAATTTTTTGTGATTAAAGTGACCTGTTATGCATATGTTTGGTAATGTTAATCAGCTACTAAATGTTTTGCAGTCTTCTGATTGAAGCCCTACAGATTGTGAGTTTTTGGAGTTGGGATTTACTGTTTTTCAAGTCAATAAGTTCTTATTTGGCATAAGAGAAATGTTTTTTGGTGATTTTGAAAACTTGTGGGTTGTGTAACCCTAGAAGCTTGTATTCGAGGACTGTGTAGTACCTCCCTTCATCTGTTTGTCAAGTATAGAAGTGGCATATCAAGTGTGACTTTTAATGGAAGTAACTTCTCTAGAGTTGGCTGTAATCTAGCTTGTGAATAACAATGTTTGCTGAACTTCGTTTAGATTGGTTATTCAAGAGCTGTGATTGGCATTCAGGAGTTGTGCTTTTCTATTATACGCTGTGATATATTGTGGCGCATTTTGTGACACTCATTCAAGTGTTGTATCACTCTTTACTTATGGAGATTCAAGAAGTGTCAAGTGTGGGGACTGTTGTGAGAAGTTAAGGGTGTGTAACGACCTATTGCTGATAAAGAAGGATGTGTTGTTCCTCATTTGCCAAAGCAATGTAGGAGCTGGTTGAGGTGGACCAGCTTGTGGTATTCCTTTGAAGTGTTCTTGTCTAGAGATTGTGCAAGTGTAAGTTTCTATAAGAGTGCATTTAAGAGCTTTAGTATTGTGGCGAAATTGCACATGTCAGACCTCCTTTGGGAGAGGAAGTCTTTGCGGAGTCTTATGACCCAGCTACAAATTGCTGAGGACCCTTCTGCTTGTTCCAATACCTCTCATAGTACACTGCCTAACCCATCATGGATTATTGATTATGGTGACTTAGATCATATGACGGGCCAAGCCTCAATGTTTTCCTCACATCATGTATGTTCTAGGAAAGAAAAAGTTTGAGTAGAAAATGGGTCTTTCTCCTCAAGTTTCTGTAAGAGTGCATTTAAGAGCTTCAGTATTAAGGCGAAATTGCACATGCCAGACATTCTTTGGGAGGAGTTGTCTCTGCGAAGTCTTATGACCTAGTTACAAATTGTTGAGAACCCTTTTACTTGTTTTAGTGGCTCTCATAGTACTATGCATAGACCATCATGGATTATTGATTTTCGTGCCACATATCTTATAACGGGCCAAGCCTTAATGTTTTCCACATATCATGTATGTTCTATGAAGATTCTCCATTCTAGTAATAGCGGTGAATATGTTTTAAGTGACTTCTCATCCTACCTTTCCAAGTATGGTATTCTTCATCAAACCACTTGCCCTGGTATTCTAGAACAAAATGAAGTTTCTGAAAGAAAAAATCGTCACTTTCTAGATATTACTTGAGTCTTGCTTCTTGCCATGGATGTACCCAAAGTGTTTTAGTCAGATGCCTTGATGGTTGGTACCATCTTATGAATTGTATTCCATCACAAGTTCTTGGATATAAATCCCTTTTGAGATCATCTCCCGTTCCTCTTCCTTGTTCTCTATTCCTCCCAAAGTCTTTGTATGTGTTTGTCTTGTTCATATACCAAAGTCTGACATGTCCAAGCTAGACCCAAAAGCCTTAAGTGCATCTTCCTTGGGTATGTTATAAGTCATAAAGGGTATAAGTGGTACCATCCTTTAACTTGAAAACATTTTCTTTATGGATGTGGCCTTCTATGAATGTGTCCTGTTTGTTACCTCTAACAAGACTCCTCTTTAGGGGGAGCATGTTGGTGAGGAGGGGTTTTCTCTTTCTTTTCCTTTACATGTTCCCTCATTCATTCTTTGATGGTTGTAGCAAGACTAGTAGTAGTGATGGAGGTGGTGAGTAGGGGGGAAACTGTGGTAGAAATGACTTCTCAACAGTGTATTCAAGGAAGAAGAAAACTACACAAGTTAGTCATCATATGTCTCTCAAAGAGGCCTCTTCTATTCCATCTCTTGACACAAGTATTGTCCCTAACCCTATTTGTGATGATTCTCACTTTCCTATTGCTCTCAGGAAGGGAGTTCATTCATACCCATCACCCAATTGTTATTTCCATTTCCTTGTCTTCTATTTCTATTCCTTTAGTGCACTAGAGGCTCTTTCTTAACCAAATTGGAGAAAGACAATGGAGGAAGAAATTAAGGCATTGGAAAGGAACTGTACTTAGGATGTAGTAGATCTGCCAAAAGGCAAAGATCTAGTTGGGTGCAGATGGGTTTTCTCTGTTAAAGTTAAACTGGATGGTACAATGGAAAGGTATATAAAGCAAGGTTGGTGTTAAAGGTTATACCCAAACACATGGGATTGACAGCCAAGAAAATTTGTACCAATGGCAAAAATGAACTTTAAAAGAGTCTTAATGTCTTTTCTAGTGAATCTAGAATGGCCCCTCTTGCAGTTGGATGTAAAGAATGTTTTCTTTCATAGAAACTTAGAGGTTAAGGTTTATATGTGGCAACCCCTAAGCTCTTAGTCAGTGTCAGGGAAAGAAAAGTGTGCTAATTGAAGAAAGCATTGTTTGGGATGAAGAAATCTCCAAGAGCTTGGTTTGAGAGGTTTTGAGGTGCTATGTTAAAGAATGGCTACAAGCAGACCCAAATAGATCATACTTTGGTTATGAAGCATAGGGAAGGAAAGTGACGACTCTTTTTATGTATGTTGATGATATAGTGGTGACAGGTAATGCAACAACAACAAACAGCCTTATCCCAACTATTTCGGGTCGGCTACATGAATCCTGTTCCGCCATTCCGCTCTGTTTAAAGCCTTATCTGCTGTTAAATTACAAGCTGCCAT
>JAOXJP010132458.1:0-13564 GCA_025762735.1 Platanus orientalis | reverse complement strand
TTTGTAAATTTTTTTTTTTTTTTTTTTTTTTTTGGCAACTTATGGTACAATCCTTGTTTATTTATGTATTTGATTACTCTCATACATAAATGGCAATACTTATTGCTAATCTTACATAACTTATTTTGTTACATGAGGAAACACCAAAAAAGGTATGTTCATCAACTTAGTTCTCTATGTTTATTTTCTATTCATTTAATAATGGATTTGATTAACTACCTATCGCATTATATGCATGAGATATTTGGCTATAGAGTGACAATACAACAGCAATGTGAGTAGGTAAAATGCACATTTTGGATCTTCAACTTGTTATGAGTAATTTAGTTCATTTGAATAGAGGTCTATATATATATATATTTATCTTCGGAATTCGTTAGCTTACGAAATATGGGATAATTTGGTAGTCTACTTAAATTATGTAAATGTGATGAAGTGAGTGGTGGTGATGGATACAGAGTTGTTGGGTGGACAGTGATGATGTTGTGGATGCATGATATATTTGGAGTGTTTTTTTTTTATGGATATGTAAACTATCATGTTATTAAAGAAGTGACATGGGGATCACTATTCATCCCCAGGGATCCATATTACAGCCATTTTGCTGCCGAAATTTCAGCATAAATGACATAAGGATTCCTTGCTTAATCTCAATAAAATGAGATAAAAAACAATGGGTGAGATGATTAGATTATAAACAGAGTTGACCAGTGGACTGTAATAGGTTTAAAGAAGGAAATCGCGAAAGCGGATGAGGTGGAGTGTCTAACATGTTCCCCAATTCATAAATGAATAACTTACTTAGGAATCTCTAGGAATTGACCAGTTTAAGTGTGGAGTCAGACGTTTCAAACCTTTTAAAACTTAATTAAATTTATTTTGTTTTCAAAATTGATGTCCAGCCACATCATTAAAAAGACTGGTGGCGACTCCAAATCATGTTAGATATTTTAGGCAAGTCTCTTTCAAAAGGGATTTACCCGTCGTGCAAAAATCAAGGCCCACAATGTGGCCACCCCTCGGTCCATGTACATAATTTGCACATGTCTTTTGTGCGCATGAAATTCGGACTCTGGTGGGTGAGGAATGTGTCCATATCTCTTTGTGACATTTAACACTATAAAACCATTTTTGGTTGAAGTCATCGGTTCGCACAACTCAATCACAATGGATCCTGCACCACACACCTCGAATTTGGTGTGACCCCTAAAGTGAGCCTAAGGTGAGATTGACATCAGGGGGCCCACATATCAGCGCTAAGAAATTAAAGTGACTTACACTTTTGGGGGATGCTTTTCACTTTTTAGTGCTGATGTTTCGGCCTCACCTTAGGCTGACCTCAAGTGGTTGCACCAAATCCTCAGGGTGCACCACATGCTACAAAAACATCTAATATCACAAACAACTGTAGAATGCTATCGGGAGAATTTGATCCTAAAACCTTTCTTCTAAAAAAGCAATGCTGCAACTCCCCACAGTAATAGATATTGGCACACTACAAAATTAAGGTGTAATTGCTTTTTAGTATGGGTGGCAACTTGTGTTGGTTGATCAGGTTCATGTTGTGTCGAGATAAGGTATACAACTATATGGCTCAACCCGAATCCAACCCATTTATTAACTGTGTCAAAGCGGGTTAACTTGCTTTGACCCGAAACATGTTTATAGTCAACCCTAACTCGCTTATTTCTTGTTGGGTTTGTGTCGGGTTCGTGGTTATGTGGCAGGAGAATGATTGTCTGTTTTGACATAGACCTCTATAAGCCTGTCATTGATTGACACATGATGGTTTTTGAATTTGGGGTCTCTTTTTGAACATCTATTTTTTCATCCGAACAACACTTTTTTGGACGTTTTTAACCCAAACACAACACATTTCAGCTTATCATTCACCATACATGCTACAAACACTTTTTCATCATAGAACATTTTCTTTCTATGTGGTAATTCATGTTGGCGGGTCAGATCGAGTTAAGGGTATACAACCATTTGGGTCAACCTGAACCCGGTCCATTTATTTATTGTGTCAAAACAAGCTGACTTGCTCTGACCTGAAACCTGTTTACAGTCAACCGTAACCCACTTATTTCATGTCGGGTTCACAGGATGTCAAACATTGCCCCCCCTAACATCATGTTAGTTTTTTTTCTTTGAGGGGGGTGGGGGTAAGAGTATCATGTTGGAAAAAGATCAGCTCAAGCAACCTTTCCTCAAGCATGCGTAACCATCTTGCTCGAGCTGTCATGTAACATAAAAAGTCAGGCAAAAACCCAAGCTATACCTTAGGTTTGCTTTATTTATTTATTTGTTCTACGTGTCAGCTAAGCAAGATTGCTTGCGTATGCTTGCAAAAACCTTGCTTGAGCTGATCTTTTGCCTATCCTGTTAATTCTTGATAAACTTCTGAGTGGAATCCATCAAATGATGACTCAGCAGCATATGCCTTCTACTTGCACTTTACCAAACTCATTGTCTTATTAGTATTATTAAAATCCATATCTTATAAGCATTTTGCATCTTACCGAAAGTAAAAAAATAAAAATAAAAAATAAACATACTGCAGAGGTCTCTTTCCTATTAGGTGGCAGACCACTTGAATCCAGTGTATGCCAACATAGCTCCCACGTGCGAAACAAAATGTGTTTTAATTCCAAAATCAAATTTCAATTCAAAAAGCCTTATCCCAATTAATTTCGGTCGGCTACACGATTCTCCATCATTCCACCTCGCCCCAGACAAAAAGCTTTTCAGGATTTATCGTTTTAAATCCTATGCCGCTTGCATAAAGAATAGAAGTTAGTTAATTTAATTTAAATTATTCAGGCACATGGCTAGAATGGACTTCTTTAACGGAGAAGTCAGTATAGTGTTTGTATGAAATTTACCAAAAAAAAAGGTGTTTGTATGGCAATGCGTGCCAAAGCTAGCACGTGAAGTGTTATAACTTGTAAGATAACCAAGCAGATGGCGTGCTTTAATTGCAAATATCCGTATCAATAAAGAGCCAAGAACCAAGAGTTTCACCAGGAAAATCCATCTGGCATAACCCAGCTGCTGACCATATGTAAACAAGCTTGAGGCAGCCCATGGGCTAGTTCATTTGAAGACCTGTGTGTGTGGGTTAATGGGTGTAGCGTAGGGTCATTAGGCTGTTGGGCCTTTTTTTTTTTCCCCTTTAGTGAGCCAAACCGGTCCAAGCCAATGAGCTTGAGCTGAGCTTGAGCTTCGATTTCATGTAACTTGCTAGAAGCATGGTGGATCTAGCTTGTATACACGTCAAAAGGAATTTGCTTAAGGGGAGCTTGGAGCTCAGTATTACGGGCTTAGTGAAGGAGATTGAAGCTAAAGACTGAAAAGTAGGCGGTGAGATTTGTTCCTTGAACATGACAAGTGATCATCAGAGGACTGCATATAGAGGGAAGGCTGATTGCTCCATTCCTTTTTGTTTGGATTGTTGTATGTTTTCTACCTTGTTTCCTCAACTTATCTATAAGAATATGTTGGCAAAAATTTAAATATGTGGACATGCCACTGCCACATATACACAAATTCTAGCCTCACCTTACGACCATTCAAAAAGAGAAACTAGAGAGATAGGCTCTCAACCGTCTGTTCAAGGAGTTTTAAAGACAAAACACCAAGACTTTGTTCAGTCACTGACATAAAAAAGCTTACTGAATAGTATTTTATTCATAGAACAACAACTTGCAACATGTATACAATATAAAAAAGGTGGAAATGGTAGTAGTGGCGCCATAATTTGGCACAATGGTGTTGCTGTAACAACCTAGGTTGCTGGAGGTGCTATTGTCCCGTAACCTGGGACGGTATTGATGCTTCTATTGTAACCTAGGATAGCTGTGGAGATCTTGCTGTAAGGTGCTACTGCAACATGTGGAGATGGCAGTGATGCAATTGTAGCTTGTAGGAAAGATGGTGGAAACTGATCAAGGTTGTGAGTGGTACAACCTATGGAGGAATTGAATCAACTCCCAAGGTTGTAGATGAAGTGGATGGTACAACTAACTCCAGAGGATAAAAGGGTAATGGTTGAAACCTTCATAGGAATTGAATCAACTTTAATAATGTCTCTTATAAAAGAAGGATAAATTAAACTATGATAAAATCTCTCATTGGGAGAAGGATTAAGGTAGGGTATTCATGTGTCAGAATTTTTTGTTGTTGTTGGAGAAGTCCCCTTCTCTACATTTCTGTTGATATATATATATATATATAGATGGATATGGTAGTTGCCTTACTAAATCTATATTCCTTGCTTGGCTGCCACATATCCCATGCTCTTCAACCTCTAGTTAGTTGTAAAAATCTCCTCCAATTGCTTCTCTTTCCATGTCTGATGCTCTGCCTCATGTTTTGTAACTTCTCAATATTTGCTCTTTTCCATGTGTCATGTGGTCGTGTAATGCAGCTTTATCTCTATTGTGGTTTGACAACAAATGATATTTCTCCATATGTCTCATATCATAGAGTTTTAAATCATGGCATCTCAACTATCCTTGTGCCATAAGTCTTAATCTTAACCATCTAGTTAGACAATGAAATCATATAATAAACATTGTTTTGACCAAATTCTATCTACTATTATCGATTTTTAATCTCATAGGCCTATCCCAAGATGGGGAAAAGAGCGGAGAGGTTACTTTATAAATCCACATTGATTAATCACTCGTTCACATCTTAAATTCATTGCGCAACATTTTTGCTTTGTAGCCACAAATTTCTACAGACTTATTATTTTTAGGGAGTAAATATTCGGCTCCCAATTGTATTTGCCCCATGCTCCCAGAGACATAGTCTGCATGTGATGCTTTTTTTAAATACCATTTTTATGATTTTAACCCTATACAACCCATCCTTTGTGCCTAGAAGCATTGGGGTGAATACAATTGGGAGAGGAAAGATTTTCTCTCTATTATTTAACATCATTCAACTGAATAGGATTTTGATTTGGTAGTGAGAAATTAGCTTTCAGAAACAAGTTGCTCAAATGGTATTGTAATTTTGATAAACATGTTTATATAATTTAACTAACAGAGACTGAAATCAAAATTATTAATTAGATTTTAGAATTTGAACCAAATGCCCACTTTGCTATTAACATGGTCTTGAATTCGACCCTACCTAACCATCAAAGCAAAGATGCTCTCTCCACATTTGACCCATCCAAAAACTCAATTTCATTCCCTGAGGATTTGGTGCTCTCCCTTAAAGAACCAAAGTTCGCCCTATATCAAGGGTAGACACATTAGTGTCGAAAAGTGAAAATCTCCTCCAAAAAGTGTAAATTACTTTTTTGTCACTGATGTGTCCACCCTAGATGCAAGGTGGCTTTAGGAGTTCTTTAAGGGGGGCACCAAATCCCAATTGAATTTCATTAGAATGGTCATGATTGTTGATTAACCATCAAAGTCAATGCTCCTTCAGAGTATCATGTGTCATCAATCCACCAATCCTAAGAGTTTTAAATAAGGAGTCGAGCTTTGCCCAATTCAGCTCGGGCTCGTCACATGAAGGCAAAGTTCAGGCTCATGATGAGCTTAAAACAAAAGTAGGCTCAGTTTACTTCACCAGCCAGACAGAAAATGAAAAGGGTCCAACCATAGTTTTGAGAACTGGACTGGACCGGATGGTCCAACCTGATTTAACTTGAATCAGCACCATTAACAGTCCTTTAAAAGTTTAAAACCATAATTTTTCAAAAACTGAATATAACCGGTGAAAACCAGTTAGCTTTGTCCGAACCCATTTTTAATAAAACCAACCGGTTATTATTATTTTTAGCAAATTAAGAAGAAGAAAAAACTAGAAATGTGTCTTTCCAAATTTCAATCCCACTTTTCTAGAATTGTTTTTTTTTTTAGTATTGTATTACATGTTATGGTATGTCTAAAAGTTTAAAAATCTGTCATAAGCCTTCTAATACATTATGAATTGTTTTATTTTTTGGTATTTTATTATATTTACTTATGATTGAGTAAATTGTGGTTAGATCATGTAAACCGATGGTCAAACCCAATTGGACCTGAACCATCCACTTTGCCGGTTCAATGGCCAGTCCGCTTCTCAAAACTATGAATCCAACAGTTATATATTTTATAAAAAATTAACCAAATCAAATTTTTTGCAAGCAGAGCTTAGTAACGCTGAGCTGAGAGTCGCTTAGAAAACGAATTCAAATCCAGGCTCACAGATCATCTCAGTAAACTTAAAATGAGGCCAAAGCTCGACTCATGGTCGGAGCCGAACAAATTCGACTCGTTGCCACCCTCAATAGCACACGACAACACTTAAGAGATAACTAACGGCCATGCTAGGGTGGTCAATTCAATTAATTATATACCGCAACAAACAATTTGTCAGTCCAATAGCCAAGCTGATTTAGAAGATATCACGCTACGCTCGTGACGTACGGCAATTTGTTCTTTCCTGATCATCACACTTAAAAAAACAAAAAAACCTCTTCTTAGCATTTTCCTTTTTAAAGTTCCGATCTTCATTTTCAAGAACATGTGCGCAATGCCTTTCTTTATCTTTCCTTAAAATTATCTGATTCCTTCTTTCCTGACCGTGGACTGAAAACTCAGGCAAAATTCACGTTGCAGATTTGGAGATGCACGGGTCCCAAGAGGTGTCCGCACCCCGAGGAGGTGCATCCGATGAACGTGACGGAGACGCCATAACTTTCCAAAACCCACATCTTAATCCACCCTACACCGGAGTGGGCGCCTCTGATCAAACTGTCGGAGACGGCATAGCCATCCAAAACCCACCGCTTCGTAATCCGCCTGTCCCCGGCTCCGGAACCAACAACAACACTTCCACACTTAGTGATACGGACGAGGTAATCTCTATGATCATACCCCTCCCTAACCCTCTCTAACTTGCATCCATATGCTTACGAGGTAATCTATCTCCCTTATTATCACCGCTTCGTCGGCTCGTATCGATTGTCCGGGAACTGGTTTTCCATTGAGTGTGGCTTTAGGGGGTTTCCATGAAACTGGACTGAACCGTTGAACCAGTGAACCACCATCCCCTGTCCACATTACTTTATGATGTTTTCTTTCTTTTTTCTTTCTTATTTTCTTGCATAGATCAAACCGATCCAGCCTGATATAGCTGGGCCGATATTTTCCGGTTCGCAAAGATGCACAAGTTTTTATGGTCTCCGAGATTCCTGACGAATCTGCTTCGGCCGCGTGACATATGGACGCCCAACATAGGAAATAGCAAAAAAATATTCTCTTTTTTTACTGTTTTAAAAAGTAATTTTTCAAAATGTGAACCAAACGTCAAAATGACACAAATTCTTTTTGACACGTGTCAAAAGTCGAAAGTTAGTTCCGAATAGTTATCCAAATGCCCTAAGAAAGTGTCAATGCCCCCCGTACTCGGATACTTGGGACATCATATCTTAGAAAGCTAGGGGTCAAATCCACTTGATTTCAGTTTGTAATACATACATAATGTTACCTGTTTCTCTTGTTGCTATGCTTGAAGCAAATGTTATGTGATAAAAATGCTTTTATAGTGTATATGCTGAATTATGACCAAGCATTTGTCGTTTTTGGGGGTAAACGGGTCCAAATAAGTGTTCGATTGAGAAAGTGGGAGGTTAATAAAAGACATCAAATTTAAAAACATATCATCATGTGTCAATCAATGGCATGCCTTTAGAGGTCTGTTGCAGTGCCATAGATTGGACACATGGAATTTGATTTATTTTACCACCTACTTTTTCAACTCTCAAAAAAAACACGTGTCAATTTGTAATTCACCATAAACACCAAGGAGCATTTTCATTACAAAACATTAACTGAAAAAAAAAAAAATAGGCCCAAGAAAATAGGAATAGTTTATTATAATTTGTGGAGACTTGAGTCATTGGATTGCCATGACATTGACCTATGGCATGATATCTCAATCTAACCGTATAAAATACACATAGACAGAAAGGATAAGAAGAGAAAAGACCTCAAGTAAAATCAATAAGCCAAATGATCACCATGTAAAAAGATAAAACAGCCCATGTTAAAAAGAATTCCCATGTTAAATTCTTATCACTTTTCATACAAAATGATGGGAGAGATGGAGTTTGACGACCACTAAATAGAGATTTTCTCAGATCTGTCATTTTTTTTTATACTGTTTTTCTATTTTCTCCTACAAAAGCTGTGGAAATTAATTTTTTTAATACGTTCATATTCTTTCTTGTAATCATGGTAAGCAGATAGGAAAAGCCTTAAAAATCAACATTTTCATGAGATTTTTTCATACCATTTATGTTCTTTCTTGTGATCATGGTAAGCAGATAGGTGTAAAAAAATGCGTGAAAATAGGAAAAATAACGACAACCACTAAGTGGAGCCTTAAAAAAAAACTATTAAAAAATTTACTACAGCTTATCAGTCCTTGATAAATAATGATTTGAATTTAGTCCTCCACAAATAAAATCTAAAAGTAGAAACCCAAAGGATGCGTACGTTTGGCATTATTACCCCACGGCGTAGTATAAGCAAAATCACTATTTACACCTGGCTGTGGGCAAGATGTTACGTCTGGCTCCACTGTAAGTTCCTCTTCCTTTTTAAAAGCTGGGACTCCTTGGAAGGGCTACGCAGTTCAAAACCCCAACTTTCCTTTCGTTGTTGGGTTTCATAATGATGGAAAGATAGCGCATTTCTGGGAAGATTTTTTCTGTAAATGGTGAGTCGATTTTTCATCAAAGCTGTTTTTTTTTTTTTTTTTTTTTTTTTTTTTTTTTTTTTTTTTTGTATTTTCAACAAATAATTGATTAAATTGAAATAAGATCATCTAAGGTAAGGTGGGTTAAGTCACTTGGATGATCAACCTGAATGAGATTTGCATGTTCTTTTTTTTAAAAAAAAATTATTCTTTTGTTTTTTCATCGATATTTAAGCAACCCCATGTTTTATTTGAACTTATTTTTGTTGTAATCTGGAAGGACCCCATTTCTGTTCGTTTGTTCTGTTTTTAGAGAAATCCTGGAGTTGAATGTAAATTTGCAGTTTAAATAAAGCCCATGTTTATTGTGTTTACTCTTCGATTTCTTTGATCAATAAACGTAATGGTTTAATGGGTTTTAGTTTTTAGCAGGAGAACAATACCTATTTCTCTTTTTCTATTGTGGGTCGGAATTTAATATCGCTTGCTGAAATTGGGAGATTAAACAAACAAATAATCTTCTGTTCAGTTGAGGGAGAACAACGGTGACGGAGATGTGGGTTGTATCTCTCATTTGTAGTCTGAACAATAACGGAAATCAATATTTTCTTTTCATTTTTTTTGGGGGGGGATGGGAAGAACATCCTATATTTGCTGCATGATCTATTTATATGTTATCTAATTCGATATAGTTTTGCAAAATGAGCAATTCCTATTTTTTGTTGTGATCAGAATTTGATCAAGTATGAACAAAAATCATCTTTTTCATGTGTTATCAAGTAGTTCTTGATGGTTTTGCAGACTCAGAAATAACCCATTTCTTATTATGGTCAAAATCTAATCTTGCATGCAGAAATTGAGGAACACACCAAACAGACAAGCTTCTATTCCAATGGGGGAGTACGATGGTGTAGAATATGTGAATGTTGGTGAGGTAGCTTCTCCCAGGCCTAACAATTTCAAGAAGGTTTCAGTTTTACCTCTTGTTTTCCTGATATTCTATGAGGTATCTGGTGGCCCATTCGGTATAGAGGACAGTGTCCAAGCGGCTGGCCCCCTTCTAGCTCTTATGGGTTTCTTGGTCTTCCCTTTCATATGGAGTGTCCCGGAGGCCTTAATAACTGCAGAAATGGGTACCATGTTCCCGGAGAATGGGGGTTATGTCGTTTGGGTCTCATCAGCCTTGGGACCATATTGGGGTTTTCAGCAAGGTTGGATGAAATGGCTGAGTGGGGTTATTGACAACGCCCTATATCCAGTTCTGTTTCTGGACTATCTAAAATCAGCGTTCCCAATTTTGGGTGGTGGTATCCCTAGGGTTATAGCCGTGCTGGTCTTGACTGTGGCTCTCACTTACATGAACTACAGGGGCTTGTCTATAGTTGGCTGGGTTGCTGTGTTCTTAGGGGTATTTTCAATCCTTCCTTTTGTGGTTATGGGATTTGTAGCTATCCCAAAATTGGAGCCTTCGAGATGGTTAGTGGTAAACCTGCACAATGTGGATTGGGGTTTGTACTTGAACATTCTCTTTTGGAACTTGAACTACTGGGATTCAATAAGTACTCTTGCTGGAGAGGTGGACAACCCAAAGAGAACTCTCCCAAAGGCTCTCTTCTATGCTCTGATCTTGGTTGTTCTTGGGTACTTTTTCCCTCTTCTGATCGGTACTGGGGCTACTCCACTCAATCGTGATTTGTGGACTGATGGTTATTTCTCAGATATTGCTAAAATTGTTGGTGGGGTATGGTTGAGGTGGTGGATTCAAGGTGCTTCTGCATTGTCTAATATGGGGATGTTTGTGGCTGAGATGAGCAGTGACTCTTTCCAACTTCTAGGGATGGCAGAGCGGGGGATGCTTCCCAAGTTCTTTGGCAAGAGGTCTCGTTATGGAACCCCTTTAATTGGAATATTATTCTCTGCTTCTGGTGTGATTTTACTGTCATGGATGAGCTTTCAAGAAATTGTAGCTGCAGAGAACTTCCTATACTGTTTTGGAATGATTTTGGAGTTTATAGCTTTTGTAAGGTTAAGGATGAAGTACCCGGCAGCCTCACGGCCATATAAGATACCTGTGGGGACAGTTGGAGCCATTTTAATGTGTATTCCTCCAACCATATTGATTGTCGTGGTTTTAGCTCTTGCTTCTCTTAAGGTCATGGTTGTAAGTCTCATTGCTGTG
Organism: Platanus orientalis; assembly: GCA_025762735.1. Classification (NCBI taxonomy): domain Eukaryota; kingdom Viridiplantae; phylum Streptophyta; class Magnoliopsida; order Proteales; family Platanaceae; genus Platanus; species Platanus orientalis. Next base: position 2,679 of record JAOXJP010132458.1, on the reverse strand, counting down.
CTGATTGGTTTTGTTATGCAGCCTGGTCTCAAGTACATTGAGAAAAAGAGATGGGTTAAGTTCTCCGTAAGTTCTGATCTTCCAGATCTTTGTACTACTAACCACGGGAATGATGAATCCATAATGGATGAATAAATATTTCAACCCCACATGTGAAATGACAATCCTACTTACTGGAAGTGCATGGAAACGTACTTTTCGATGGTCTACCCGCATGAAAAGCTCTTTGCTGTGTCAATCATCAACTTTGAACCATTTGCTTTGGAGGCACACAATCACTTATTGTTAACTTTTGCTCTCCATACTTTGTTATTGGGGACTAGGTGATGTTTTTCCTTCTGCCTATGCTTGTAATCAAGAGAAAACTCTTGAGATGCTTATTAGTGACCAAGAGTTAAATATGGTCTGTTGATCATTGTAAGTTTAGAATGCATTCTCTATTGCTTGAAATAAGATCTGTTGACAGAAAAATATGAAGATGTGATTAGCATTGGTATAGTGTTCTTATTCACATTATAATCTCTTTTATATTGCTATTTTGAAGAAAATGCGGTATACGGACTGTAAGTTGAGTGAAAGAAAATATTGTACTTTGGAAACATGCAGGGGCCCTTCTTCATGATGAGATAATAACTGAGAGATTATAAAGTCACCTTGTACAGTAACTGTTATTTATGAAAATCCAAAGCATAAACAATATGTTGAAGTACTAATGATTGTTGAGGTGTTAAGATCATAACTATTTTATTTTTCTTTAATGAGTACTAAGTTAATTCTTTGAAACTTGAAACATGATATACACTCAACAGAAAAAAAGGAAAACAAAAGGAAAGTAGTTTCCTACCACATAGTGAAGATGTTAATATGATAATCCTTGGCAAGGAAGATATAATAATGGTTTTTTTTTTTTTCCTTTCTAGTTTCTATTTAATCTTTTTCAAGAGTAATGGACCAAATCATTCCACCTACTCTCTAATGCTTATCTGATATAAATAAAGTTTCATTTTTGTGTATGAAAACACCAAATTTCGAGTCTTTTTAATGAAGACATGGGAGCATGGTGGGGTCCACACTTGGCCTTGGCCCTTGGTGGGGTCTACACATGGAGCGATTTATGGAAGATGCAATGTTATATGGTTTAATAAGGGTCTTATGGGGGGGGGTAAGGTTTATTTTATGTGTCCATGTAATAAGGCCAATAATACCAAGATGTTGGTTATTTTTTTAGAGTAATCCCGTTTCTGATGTTTACCCCATTTTTTAGGTCAAAACTTGTCATTTTGGCTTATTTTGGTGTAATTAGATAGGTTATTCAGTTACCTTTCTAACGAGAACAAGATTGCACAAATCCGATATGATTTAGAAAAGTTTTGACAAAATTACTAAGGGGGTGTCAGTAAAAACGGGAATAGTTTCTTTTTTTAAATAAAGGTTTAAGTTTTAGTTGTTTTAATTTTAGGAAAGTAAGTTTTTTAGTTTTATATTTTAGAAAACTTGGTTAGCAAGTTTAGGATTTTAAGAAGTTTTCTATTTTAGCAAGTTTTTAATTGTTTAAGGTTGTAAGCCTATTTAAAAACAATCATTCCCTATAATTTTACAATGAATGAATGAAGAAATTGATGAATACAATTTTTTCTTTCTTTCTATCTTTTGGCTATTGTGATTTTTCTCTGTGAAGTCTAAAAACTAGGAGTAATTTTTCCCAAAGGTAGATTCTTTGGGTTTATTCAAGTTTGGTGGAGGCTAAGATTCCCTGTTTTGGGTTTGGAAAAACTTCAAATCAGGTCTTTATCATTTCTTTTTATCTTTTTTTGTTTCTGCTATATCACTTTGAATTTTATTGATATTTTTGGCCATCATTCTACATCATCTTTGGTATCATCTCTATTGTGCTGTATCAATTTTGGTATCAGTCAGGTTCCAATTAGTCCTTACTTAGTTGGGTTCCTTAGGAGTATTCTTTCAACTAGTTCAATCTAGTTGTAATCTCGATGAATATTGGATGGCTTGATTTATTTGCAAAGTCTTATAAACCCTGTAATTTTAGGAAATGGCTTAAACCTTGAAATTTTGGGAAAAAAACTTATACCCTGAAAAGACTTTGAAGTAGAAGCTGTATGTGAAAAGCAGAGTCGTTGGTTCATTCTTTTTCCTAGTTTTTTGCTAAACTTTGGAACTTTTGGAAATAAGGCCTTGAAAGTTATGGAATCCCTAAAAAGATGAGATGGTTCTTCTAGTGAACACTGAGTTTGTTTTCCCGAAAGGGAAAACAACTAAAATAGCGATTAGTGCCTAGAGTGATCAGAACCTTATTTCTATATCTTTTGTTGAAGAGCTCATACAAGATCTGGAAAATATAAGTTATTGTAGATATGTTAAGGAACATGTTGTGGCTATTCAATTCAGTTATGACAGAGACTATTACGACAGTGCTGAATGCTTAGTGTGTGATTTCTCCTTAATTAATACACCAGTGATTTTAGGCAACTAATAGATTGAGAGAAAAATTACTTTTAATAAGGCGACTCAAGTGTTGCGACTCTACAACCATGATATATGGTATCGTCTCCGACTCAAGCCTGCTAAGAAGGTGCCATTAATTGTAACTGGAAGTGTTTGGAATTCCACAGAAAAGAAGATTGAAAAGATCTTCGATGAAATTAAGGAAGAGTCCAAGAT